>JAVGWX010000021.1:19315699-19335699 GCA_036924085.1 Ariolimax columbianus
TAAGTTTAAAATTCTTAAATTCTTAAAATTCGTTCCATTTGATTGTGGTGTTATACTAAGACAACATCAACAGTATATTCAGAATAAAAAACAAAAATGTAAACAAACAACCATAATACACTCTTCTAACAAAGGTGGATAGGTGGGTCGGGGCAGAGATGAGTTGGAGGGTAGGAGGGGGTGTAAGTTGAGTATGGAGAGGAGGTGAGCGGAGCAAGAGCACAATGGTGATGGGTGCGGGAAGTGAGAACATTTTATTGTTAGTCTGCTGCTGTTTCTTTCATACTGTTCAATTCATCTGTCGGACAGATGTTTTGCCCATGTCTGCTAGAGAAAGTTCATGTTTACGAGTGTTCTGTAGGACGATGAGGCTAACGTCTGGTCAGGCAAAACATACAGATCAGATAATGTTAGCCAGGGTCAGGAGAAATATACTGGCCAAGACCCTCACTTGACCTCCTCGTTGGTCGTCCTGGAAACGGGCTGTTGTTGAGGACAACAGTCTGGCTAACAAGGTGAGGTTCGATGTGATCCTCGCAGTAGGGAGTGACAAGCCGATGAAGCCAAGCATTGCACAGCCGCCTGGAGGACCCCGGTCCACTTCATTAGCACGCTCGGGACGTCAGGAAACTACTGCAAGCTACCACAAGTTCCATCCTATTTAGGGCGCACAAAAGAGTTACCAACCCATTGTGGCATTAGCAACCAACCATTACCAACCATACCTACCAATCTACCTACCAACCAACCAACCAACCATCGACTGTTCTGCACATGTCTGCTAGTGAAGGTCTACAGTCGGGATGTGATACTCTGTTTTAATTCTGAACATACGTACGGTGATGTAAAACAAAAAATATGGGGACGGTGTGGGCTAGTGGTTAAGTAACACGGCTCACAACCCAAAGGTGCTGGGTTCGCTCCCCATCAAAGCACCGGCCGCTACCCCAGGCCGTTACCAATGAAATTCCATGTTTACGAATCATATAGTAAGATTGATTTTATATTTATCCACATATACATACAACCATACTATTTATCGACTGAGTGATTCTGGGGCCCAAAAGGGGAGCAAAGAATAGTAACATCGTAAACCTGCAAAGCAAGTTATAAAAAGTAACTGAGTAGGGTCAAGCATGGCAGTGGCTACCACATCCTGTTAAAACTTTAAGCCTCAAAAGCTTCAACAAATATGGACAAGTAAAATAAAAGTAAAATTACAACTGAACCATTCATGACGGATGAAGGACCTTTGTCAAGTGAGCTAATAGCGCAATGCGGAGAAAGCCGCAATAAATCTGCCCCAGAAACTTACATGTATGCATTTCCAAGGTAAGTCTGAACAGGTGGCAATGGAAATGATAAATTCTTATTATTTTGCCTTCTATCACCCAGGGGTGATGTTTTGCCTGATCCTGACTAACATTTCTGATCAGCATGTTTTGCCAATGCTGTTTGATCTCTAGTATTAATTGTTTCTTTGTTTTAAATTTTCTAAAACATTTATTTTCAAATGCATTCATTCTATTTAAACTTTTAACCGACATAAATGAAAATAATTAAAAACTTTTTATAATATCTAATTATTGGATATTTTAAACATTTAATCACGATGGCTTAATTTTACCACTTTTATCAACTCTTTAAGTCATTTAACTCCTTAATGAAACTTAATTTTATAAATTTTACAAATCACCACGATGGCTTAATTTTACCACTTTTATCAACTCTTTAAGTCGTTTAACTCCTTAATGAAACTCAAAGTCAATGACAACAGGAACGAGTAGCAAAGTTCTAAATATACAACTGCTGAATTTTAATTTCTTCATTTTTCAACCTTACCCTCCTTTAATTTTTGTATAATGGACTCAATCCACAATTGAGCTAATTATCACAATAGATAATCTATTTTACAACAAAGGTGTGTCAGGTTTCTAAATGAGACCAAAGCTATTCATTAATCATATGTGTCAACTTGTACTGGTTACTAGAGAAGGTTAAGGTAGGTTTTTTTTAAATGTACCACAAGACACCTTATTGTGTGTCTTTTGTGTGGTCTTGTGAACATGTTTTTGTATGGTCTTGTGAACAGATTTTTGTGTGGTCTTGTGAACATGTTTTTGTATGGTCTTGTGAACATGTTTTTGTATGGTCTTGTGAACAGATTTTTGTGTGGTCTTGTGAACATGTTTTTGTATGGTCTTGTGAACAGATTTTTGTGTGGTCTTGTGAACATGTTTTTGTGTGGTCTTTTGAACAGACTTTTGTGTGGTCCTGTGAACATGTTTTTGTGTGGTTTTGTGAACATGTTTTTGTGTGGTCTTGTGAACAGACTTTTGTGTGGTCCTCTGAACAGGTTTTGATTGATCTAATGTTTCAGTTTTTGTTGGTCTGATGTATGGGTATTTGTTGGTCTTGTGCACATGTTAAATTGTTGTCTTGTGTACATGTTTTTGTTGGTCTGGTATATAGTTGTTTGTTGGTCTTGTGCACATGTTAAATTGTTGTCTTGTGTACATGTTTTTGTTGGTCTGGTATATAGCTGTTTGTTGGTCTTGTACACATGTTAAATTGTTGTCTTGTGTACATGTTTTTGTTGGTCTGGTATATAGCTGTTTGTTGGTCTTGTGTACATGTTAAATTGTTGTCTTGTGTACATGTTTTTGTTGGTCTGGTATATAGCTGTTTGTTGGTCTAGTACACATGTTAAATTGTTGTCTTGTGTACATGTTTTTGTTGGTCTGGCATATAGCTGTTTGTTGGTCTTGTGCACATGTTCAATTGTTGTCTTGTGTACATGGTTTTGTTGGTCTGGTATATAGCTGTTTGTTGATCTAGTACACATGTTAAATTGTTGTCTTGTGTACATGTTTTTGTTGGTCTGGTATATAGCTGTTTGTTGGCCTTGTGCACATGTTAAATTGTTGTCTTGTGTACATGTTTTTGTTGGTCTGGTATATAGCTGTTTGTTGGTCTTGTACAGATGTTAAATTGTTGTCTTGTGTACATGTTTTTGTTGGTCTGGTATATAGCTGTTTGTTGGCCTTGTGCACATGTTAAATTGTTGTCTTGTATACATGTTTTTGTTGGTCTGGTATATAGCTGTTTGTTGGCCTTGTGCACATGTTAAATTGTTGTCTTGTGTACATGTTTTTGTTGGTCTGGTATATAGCTGTTTGTTGGTCTAGTACACATGTTAAATTGTTGTCTTGTGTACATGTTTTTGTTGGTCTGGCATATAGCTGTTTGTTGGTCTTGTGCACATGTTAAATTGTTGTCTTGTGTACATGGTTTTGTTGGTCTGGTATATAGCTGTTTGTTGATCTAGTACACATGTTAAATTGTTGTCTTGTGTACATGTTTTTGTTGGTCTGGTATATAGCTGTTTGTTGGCCTTGTGCACATGTTAAATTGTTGTCTTGTGTACATTTTTTTGTTGGTCTGGTATATAGCTGTTTGTTGGTCTTGTACAGATGTTAAATTGTTGTCTTGTGTACATGTTTTTGTTGGTCTGGTATATAGCTGTTTGTTGGCCTTGTGCACATGTTAAATTGTTGTCTTGTGTACATGGTTTTGTTGGTCTGGTATATAGCTGTTTGTTGATCTAGTACACATGTTAAATTGTTGTCTTGTGTACATGTTTTTGTTGGTCTGGTATATAGCTGTTTGTTGGCCTTGTGCACATGTTAAATTGTTGTCTTGTGTACATGTTTTTGTTGGTCTGGTATATAGCTGTTTGTTGGTCTTGTACAGATGTTAAATTGTTGTCTTGTGTACATGTTTTTGTTGGTCTGGTATATAGCTGTTTGTTGGCCTTGTGCACATGTTAAATTGTTGTCTTGTATACATGTTTTTGTTGGTCTGGTATATAGCTGTTTGTTGGCCTTGTGCACATGTTAAATTGTTGTCTTGTGTACATGTTTTTGTTGGTCTGGTATATAGCTGTTTGTTGGTCTTGTGCAGATGTTAAATTGTTGTCTTGTGTACATGTTTTTGTTGGTCTGGTATATAGCTGTTTGTTGGCCTTGTGCACATGTTAAATTGTTGTCTTGTATACATGTTTTTGTTGGTCTGGTATATAGCTGTTTGTTGGTCTTGTGCAGATGTTAAATTGTTGTCTTGTGTACATGTTTTTGTTGGTCTGGTATATAGCTGTTTGTTGGTCTTGTGCACATGTTAAATTGTTGTCTTGTGTACATGTTTTTGTTGGTCTGGTATATATCTGTTTGTTGGTCTTGTGTACATGTTTTTGTTGGTCTGATGTGAGTTATGTTGGTCTAGTGTAAATGTTTTTGTTGGTCTTGTTGGTCTTGTGTACATGTTTTTGTTGGTCTGATGTATGAGTTATGTTGATCTAGTGTAAATTCTTCTTCTTCTTTCGTTCGCTTTAAAATATTGTCTATATCTGCAATGTTGTCTCTTGTATAAACTGCACTGTCTTTTGTAGTTCACACAGGTCCATAAAGTTTCTCTTCCAGTGTTGTTTCTATGGGCCAGTGAGATTTTCTCTGCATATCATATTCGGGGCAGTTTTGCAGTATGTGCTCTGCTGTCTGGGGCGCCTGTCCGCATGTACACATGGTTGAGTTGCCAATCTTCAATTTTGTGTACATGTGGCTGCGGAGTCGGTTGTGTCCTGTTCTAAGGCGCAACACAACAGCTTGCTCTTGTCTGTTCATGTTATGGTAATCGTCTGGTGTTACTGTTGGTGGCTTTCTGATTGATTTGATCATCCTTATCTTCTGTTGGTATGTAACTGGCACATCTGGTTGCTCGTCTGCAGCACCCTCCTTTGCCTGTCGATCTGCTCTCTCGTTTCCTGATATTCCACAATGAGAAGGTATCCACTGCATGACAATATTGCGCTGGTTGCTCAGTTCAGACAGTAGAGCCTGTAGATCTGGCAGTTTCTCAAATTTAAGTGCTTGGAGTGCTGATTGTGCATCTGTAAGAAATACTACAGGTTGTGGACCGACATTGGTGATCAACAGTTTCTCAGTTGCCACCTTGATTGCCTGTATTTCTGCATCATATATATGACAGAATTTCCCAGTTGGTACTTTGACTGTATCCCTAATGTTGTTTGGGTATTCTATGTACACTCCCGCTCCACCATTCTTTACTGCATTCTGTGCTGACCCATCTGTGTATACTCTGATCCAGAGGTCTTGTGGGTATTCTTCATCCAGGAAATTGAGGATCACTATCCTACGTTGCACACTGTTCTGTTCATCCTTGTCTAATATTCCTTTCACTTTTGTTTGAATGCATACTGATAGTATATGCTCCTCTCTCCAAGGGGTTTGTTCTGGCACAGACTTTAGGGGGATGTCAACTTCAAGTAGATCCATAATTTGCCTGCGAAGTCATTTCGCCTGATGCATAAAACTACTTCTTTTCAGTCTTCCCATTGCTAAATTTTGAAATCTGACTTTCATTGGATGGCTCGTCATGCAGTGGAACTTTTCTACCTGTGTTAATACCTTTGTGTCTCTGCGCTCTCTTAGTGCTTGTATCCTTCCCATTTTCTCCATCTCCACAATAGGTGTTGATTTCATTGCTCCTGTAATGACCCTAAGTGCCTGATTTTGCACCTTATCCACCTCTTTTAGGGTAGTGTTTGCTGTGGGGCACCACGCTGCTGACCCATATTCCAGATGTGGCCGTATACCTTGTTGGTAAACTTTGTTAAGTATTTTTCAACTAGCACCCCATGTGGTTCCACTTAATTTTCTCAGGATGACTAACTTCCTCCTGGCTTTTTTGGCTGCCTTGTTGACGTGTTCCCTCCATGTCAACCTATCATCAAATGTAACTCCAAGATAGGTGGGTTGTTTATCTTCTTTGAGGTGTTCTCCATTTATCTTGATAACTCCAGCTTTTTGTTTTGGGGAGAGGGTGAAAAGCGTAGTGCTACATTTTTCGGTGTTAATGTTTACACACCATCTGTTTGTCCATGAGGTCAAGGCATCAATAGCTCTTTGCAGCATTCTGGTGGCCACTGTTGCTTGCTCATTTACACACCATATTACCAAGTCATCTGCATACATTGCAACTTTTGTTCCTTGTGGTAGCTCAGCAATCAAGTCATTGATGAAGACTATGAAAAGTGTAGGGAAAAGAACTCCTCCCTGAGGCACACCATGACGCAGCAGAATTTTCTTACTCTTGAGACCATCTAGTTGCACTCTGGCTCTTCTGTTATGTAAGTATGCTTTTATCCATTTTTACATCCTACCCATCACTCCATTATTTCTGTTTCTTTAAAAGTCCTTCTTTCCAAACCTTATCAAAAGCTTTCCTTAAGTCTATCCATGCTGCTAATACTAATTTCTTGTCCTGGAATGCGTCCTCGATCTCTTGTGAGAGGTATGTTGCCTGGTCTTCAGTAGAGTTGCATTTCCTAAAATCCTGCCTGTTGTGGCACAAGAAGGTTTTGGCTCTCAAGATACCACTGGAGCCTTAGGTTGATGATACGTTCCATTGTTTTACATATGCAGCTTGTGAGGCTGATTGGTCTATAGCTGGATGTCATGGAACTGTCTTTCCCTGGTTTTGAGAGTGGTATCATGATTGCTTCTCTCCAGGTCTGTGGGACTGTACCTGATGTCCAACAAATGTTGAAGATCTGAAGCAGCTTTGTTTTTGCTGCTGTTCCCAAGTTCTTGATCATCTCATTGGACACTCCGTCTGTTCCTGGCGACTTTCTCATTTTCAGTTTGGATATTGCAAACTCCAGTTCTTTGTATGTAATTGGTGTCTCCATAACTTCGGGCATGGCACCATCTCGCTCTGTATTTTGTCGTTCCTCACGAACACTTCGTTGTTTCTCTCTGTCTACTTCAATGTTGCTATCTTTTGCAAAAGAGTCCGCAAAGTAATCAGCGGCTTGTTTGCCTGTGAGGATGTTTCCATCTTTGTTTAATGATCTAGTGTAAATATTTTTGTTGGTCTTGTGCACATGTTTTTGTTGGTCTGATGTATGAGTTATGTTGATCTAGTGTAAATGTTTTTGTTGGTCTTGTGTACATGTTTTTGTTGGTCTGAAGTTTGAGTTATGTTGATCTAGTGTAAATGTTTTTGTAGGTCTTGTGTACATGTTTTTTGTTGGTCTGATATATGAGTATTTGTTGGTCTTGTGTATGTTTTTATTTGTCTTGTGTACATGTTTTAGTTGGTCTTGTATACATATTTTCACTGGTCTGACATACACGTTGTCATATCCGATAGATGACATACATGATAAACTCATTTGCAATTTATTTAAGTTCAAAAATCTATCACCACCGACTTGAAAAAGCCTAGCTTGAAGCAGTTAATGGAAGCGGCAAATAGGTGATAAAACAACTCACTATAGTTTCCTTCTGGTCCATAAACTGAATGAGGAATATGTTAACACTGATAAAAGCTCAACAAAGAACATATACGAGGTGTTCAAAAAGTACCTGACTTCAATTTTTTAGTGGAAACTAATTAAGCATGGGTATTGTCCTTCAGCAGGGAGGTATAGGGGAACGTCATGCAGGAATATTTTCTCGCCCTTAGATTGCGTCAGTCACTGGCAGTCAGCCTTTCAGTGTTGAGTGTAGTGAGCAACGATCAAGTTTTCATTCATCGTGAAATAACTAAAAGAATTTAGCAGTGGTGTTGCATCAAATTTTGCCAAAAGCTAGGTGATGCCCAAGTGGATGGGATCAAGATGCTGAGCAGCGCATGAGCTGCAGTGGTCAGCGACCCATAGCTGACTGCTAGTGTCAGGGCCAGCGAAACAGAGCTGCCAAGACTCTTCTACACCTCCACGCGATGATCCTGGATAACAGGCTGCAGCAGGGCAGACTGGCTAAGGAGAAGGGATCGAAGAGGGAATGCTAACCCGGTACTCAAAAAATGCTTGATGAAGTCGGATGTGTTAGATCGAAAGGTGCAAATATCACAGTCAAGCTGGAAACTACGACACAACGCATTCCGTTCTCTGGACTACATTCTGCTACTTAAGCCCGTTCAGGGTTTGGTAGCAGGAGATTGAGAACGAACGAAGCCAAGCCAAGCAATGCCCAAGTGGAAACCATTCGGAAGATTTGACAGGCTTTCGAAGACGATGCCATGAGCATTATATATATGAAGGAATGGTACAATCGTTTCAAAGAAGGCCGCACATCGGAGGAGAGCGAATCACATTCTGGTAGGCCCTCAACAAGCCAAAATTATGACGCCATTGACCAACTATGGACTTTAGTCTTACAGGACCGCTGTGTCACCATCCAAGAACTTGCGGATGAGGTGGTGATGATCATTGGTCTGGTACACTTTATTTTGAGCAATGATTTAGCTAAGTGAAAAGTGTCCGGATATTCATGTCGAAGCTGCTAACGATGGAGCAGAAGCAACTCCATCTGGAAGTCTCACAGGACATGCAGGATTGGTGGCTCCATTTTTCCTGACATGGCACCTCGCAATTTTTTCTCAAGCTAAAAATTCCACTGAAAGGGACCAGATTTGGGTCATGAGAAGACATTATGCGAAATGCGACAACCCAGCTGTACTCCATTTCCAAAGAAACCTTCCTCAAATGCTTCTAACAATGCCAGGAAGGCTGGGATAAGTGTGTGGAGCCCCAAGGAAAGTACTTTGAAGGGGATTATGCCTTAAAACCCCCAAGTGTGAGTAATTGTATTTATTCTGCCCAAGTGTCGGATACTTTTTGAACGCACCTCGTACTCAACAGAGAAATATATTACGTAAATTAGTAACAATAAATAAATGTAGTCTTCGTCATCTTCTTCTTTTCTCCGTTCACCATGTTTTAAAAAAATATTTCTACATGTGAAGTGGAGTTCTCTGAAAATAGGTTGGTGTGGTGATGAGTCCAAGGTTCCCAAACATCTTTGTGTGGATGCCCATCTCAGTTGGGCCAGTGCTCAGTATACAGTCGACTAAACATATAAGTCTTGTAGGATATGTTCCGCTGTCCATGCTGCCTGCTCGCACGTACAGATGGGCGGTAGGGCCAATTTTAGCCAGTGTAAGTGGTGGCTATTCAGTGTGTTATGTCCTGTTCTAATGCGAAACAGGGTCACCTGCTCCGGTTGATCAAGGTGTTGATAGTTGGACGAGAAACCAATGGTGGTTTATGAGATCCCAGGCTTAGGCTCAAGGTGTTGATGGACGAGAAACCAATGGTGGTTAATGAGATCCCAGGCTTAGGCTCAAGGTATTGATAATACAAGGAGAACAGAGGAAAGCTGGAAGGTGCTGGAGAAGATAGTACAGGATGACTGTTTGGAGAGAGTTTGTTGATGACCTATACCAGAGGTTTTCAAACTGTTTTGGTCCGTGGCTTCTTTGACTTTTGCATAAATCACTGCGGCTCCTCTCTGTACTATATGTTAGCAATTGTACCCCAAAAATATATATCATAATATCGAGCCCAACACTTTTCCCAAGCCATCGCAACGGTGTTAGCCGAGCGCCATGTCGGGCAGTTTGAAAACCTCTGACCTATACCCTCCGAGGCGATAAGGGGCAGAGAAGATGTGATATTTAAATAACTCTGTAGTGAAGACTGACCTCCCCTAACATTTCCCTCTGTGGTTAAATAATGAGCTAAAAGTAGTCGGCGGTGGGGTGGGAGGGTTGTGTGTGTGTGCGTGTGTGCGTGCGTGTGCGTGCTAGATGTAGCCGGGACGAGGATTTCCTGCTTAGTGGGCTAGACATGAGCAGCTTATTACTCTGCTGCATTGGGACAAGTGCCACGGAGGGTGGCTAACCGATGTGCAAGTCCATCTTAATAGACTCAAACACTAGAGCAAAGTAGACACACAGCCTGTTAGATGCCATCTATGCTGTTCCTAACAAACCACCTACCCATGGTCGGTGTTATGCCGTGTCACACAGTTAGTCGCCTCTTACGACATGCTCTCTATGGGGCTCTGTGCAATTCTTGTCATACCAAGACAGATAAGTATAGCAAGGACATATTGTACTGGCTCTTGAGATTTATTTTCAGCCAGAGTGATCACCCTTTTCCTCATTCTATGATCTTCCTTTTAACTAAGTCATGTATCCATTTATGTATGGGTAGACTGGATTGTGTCAAGACCAAGGATTGAACTCAACCATTTTGGTATAAGAGACAAGTACTCTAACTGATAAATAGAACTATGCCAAATAAACATTTATGAAGTTGTGTTACAGCTGTGGTAAAATTTGTGAAAAGTTCAGGTTTAATTAAAACCTTAGATGTACTGTAATGGTGTATGTGTGTCTGCCTTGTCATTGTTGCATGGATAAGATACTGTTACCATACACAAATATGCGGAATGTATAATGAGAAATGTTCGAGAAGACGAGAACATTGAAAGTTTCGACACATTTACTTCCAGACAAAGAATCGAATCCTTCGAGTCAAAATGTTACAGAAAGATCCTCAGAACACCCTGGACGGAGAAAAAGACAAATGAAGACATTCGGCAAGAGTTGAGCATAGAGAACTGGTTTATCAATTCCGTTTTGCGTAGAAAATGTGAATACTTTGGTCACATCAAAAGATGTAACAGTTTCGAGAGAACAGTGATGGAAGGTATGGTGCCAGGTAAAAGAGGAAGAGGTAGACCAAGAAGACGATGGCACCAAGATATCCAGGAATGCCTGGGTATGACTGTGGCGGAGGCTGGAGTTTTGGCATGGGAACAAGTTTCTTTCAGACAGACTGTTATGGGAGCGACATTCTATAAAGGACATGCTACATGATGATGAACCATACACAAGTACTGAATTGCC
This sequence comes from Ariolimax columbianus, assembly GCA_036924085.1. NCBI lineage: Eukaryota > Metazoa > Mollusca > Gastropoda > Stylommatophora > Arionidae > Ariolimax > Ariolimax columbianus. The sequence goes on from JAVGWX010000021.1 coordinate 19,326,479, forward strand.
TGTTGAAGATGGGTGAATATACTATTCACAAAGTGGAATCCTACGCTGCAGGTATTTCTGGACATTTCACTTACCTGTATGCCTTTGTCACTGTTAGCGTAGTTGTTAACGATGGCCAGGCTCTCCTGGAACCTTGTTGTGCTAAGCCCAACAACAACACCGATCAGCTGAGATACAGAAATGATCACCTGTAGAGGACAATGGGAGATATGTGTACAAGGCAATACACATCAGATATGCAGGACAACTTCACCTGAATGGCATCGGAGAAAGTTACAATAAGATCACTTCAACCTTCTTTATTTCTCTCTTATTATTATCATCATCATCAATTTCTTTATCATTAATGTACGAGGGGTGTTCAAATCAAACCGGGACTTTTTGTTCTAGTTCTACCTGAATGGGTTATAGCGTGTTGGAACTACTATCATTAGATAGGGGCACTTGTGTCCTATTACTGCTAGGTGGCTAACTTGCCAGTCACATGACAGATAAATAAAAATGGCGGACAACGCTTTTGTGCTTGCATGGAACAGCGTGTTGTGATGAATACGATGTGAATACGATTCACAAGACCGTGATGAGACACCCGTCCTGCAATATAACGATCGATATCATATGGCTCACCTCACCATGTGCCATCTGCAGCAACTCGGCTGGAAGGTCGCCCTCATGGTCGATTCTTGACTCTGGAGTACCATATTGCTGTTGCTGTGCTCCATCGATCGTCCGTTCTTAGCCATAAGAAGTAACATACCCCCCCCTCACTTGATGATTCATCTTGTCTGCATAAATAATTGCATCTGCCACCAGAGACAATTGACGTATGTCCGAGTTATGAAGACCTTTTGTGCGCTGGCTGTGAAGCGTGGGGCCGTCCATGCATCTCTCAAGAGAGGCTTGGGCCACTCTGAGTTTGGACTCCATCTCCTTCGTGAGGTATCCATATTGCAGGTAGTACTATGGAGTTGAAAAGATGATGAAGATAATGTTAACATTATGCCCTTCAGAAGAACTACATACCTGAAGATGAACCCTGGTGAAGCTTTTCCTGTTGGAAAACTCAAAGTTACTTCTCATGAGTAGGTACAAGAGAGCACAAGCCTCCCTCCGTGTAGAATTCAGCTTTGAGTTGCAGCAGCGCAGGATCTGTGCAAGGTGAGAGTTCAAATGGGGATTATTAAACAGATTAGAGTTTCAATTAGAGCTATACATATAAGGCAGAAACAAATTATCTTCAGTTAGAGCGGTGTGACGCCACTGTTTTTTAGATCTTGTATGATGCTGAAGCCCATATCTTGGTTTTAATGACCCGCTGCAGGTCTCAACTTCCATCTCCAGCAGACCCTGTTTTGGGTTACGGAAATCCAGAGTGTGGTAAGAGTTCCTCTAGAGGCATCTCGAATGTTGCAGCGCACAGCAAGGGAGTCTGACTAACGCATTGGAGGTCTTCCCCGGGGTATCTTCTTACCTCAGAGGTACCAGACTGCTGTCGCTGTGCTCCATCGACCATCGTCTTGTCTTAACATATGACCTGGCCATCAATGGTTTGCCTTGTCTGCATGGATTACCGCATCCTTCACCAGGAACAATCATCTTATGGCAGAATTGTGGAGACCTTGCGTATGTTGGTCCTGGAGAGTGATTCTGACTAAGCATCTGTCGAGGGAGGCCTGGGTCACTCTCAATTTGTTCTATGGTGATTTTGTTAGTGTCCTATAGTGATTTTGTTAATGTCCACGTCTCAGCACCGTAGCACATCGCAGGGAGCACGGTGGAATTGAAAAGGGAGGCTCATAGGTCCTGGTCATGGCAACCGTCTAGGACCGTGTTGAAAGATGAGAAGGCTGCCCAACTCGCGCAACGATGTCTTGTCAGTTCAGGTTCCAGATTATTCTCCATATTGAACAGGCGCCCAAGATAGATGTACTCATTTACATCCTCTAATCGTACCTCGTCAAGGAAGACTGGATCACAAGTGGTGAAGTAATTGCGCAACACTTCGATCTTCAAGACATTCATCTCCAGCACCGCTTTCTTGCCCTGTCCATCGAGTAGCTGCATCATGTATATATATATATATATAATGTGAAACTTCATTACAAAATTTACAATAATATTGATTTTAAAACATGAGAACATTGTTATCAACTGAAAAATTCATTTCCTGTGATATTTCAAAAACTTAGATTGGATTTTGACACAATTAGCCTTTTTCTTAGATTTGTTTTGTAACTATATAAAACTTATCACTGGAACCAGCTTATGGCTATAAGTGATAAATCTATAAGCGAATAAGTTAATAATAATAATAAGAAGATATACTATTTATTTCTACACATAGCAACAGATCTGCCGTTGTCTGATTTTAATTTAACGTCTTTATGCTAGTTTAGAAAACTCTACAGAGTCTGTATACAACCAGTTTCTTGGAGGGCGGTTAAGAAATGTGTTGAGTCCATCTTAATAGACTCAAACACTAGAGCTAAGTAGACTCGCAGCCAGTTAGGCACCATCTATGGCTGCTCTTAACAAACCACCTGGGGAAAGGTTCAAATAACTTTGGTAGATTTTTAACTTGAATTTTGTCTGGGCAGCGGCCGTTAAGCCTACCCTTTTCAATTTCCAAGGAATTTTTAAGGAGCTCGGCACGGAACATGAGGGTTCTATCTCCCTTCCCAGAGATCAGGAGAATTTTGACCAGAAGATCCAGAAAAAAAATCACGGTATCCCCCCTGGATTTGAACCCGTCACCTCCGGCACCCGAGGCAGACACCTTACCTTGAGACCACAGAGTCACCTTTTTTTCATCCCTGTATAATAAATGATGAACATGCTAGCTCACCTCATAACACAGCTCTCCACACATGTCAGCACTACCCTTAAACAGGACAGCCTGAAACTGTAACACACAAAATCATTAACAGTTGTCCACACTGACGAAGGTTTTAACATGTCTTTACATATAAATATTCTTTCCGGCAATTTGGCAAGGTTGTGCATGGAGCTAGCAACATTCTTAGTTCAGCCCCTGTGCAAGTCCCAGCTCTCATGTGAGCTGGATGTAGTCAGGAGGAGAATTTCCTGCTTAGTGTGCTAGGCTTGAGTAGCTTATTACTCCGCTGCTTTGAGATAAGTGCCACGGATGTTGGTTAACCAATGTGCGAATCCATTTTAATAGACTCAAACACTAGAGCAAAGTAGACCCACAGCCTGCTAGGCGCAATGTATATTGCTCTTAACAAACCACCCAACCGATATTATCCCATGTCACACAGTTAGTAAACTCTTACAACATGCTCTCTGTGGGGGCAGTGACATTAAAATGTAAAAATCATTGATACTGAATCCAGACTGCAAATAAATGGATTCAGGATTCCCTAAAAACTCATTAGAGTGAACTAAATGCAGTACCTATCCTACATCACCTGGAGACACAGGTAAAGGACATATATATATATATATATAAACGCATAAGCTCTTTTGGTGCAAAAACAAAAAAACTAGATATATAGTTAGCTAGTTAGTATCATCAGATGTCTCGAGTATCTAGCATCTGCGGGCAACGGTTCCACCGTCTTGTGGAAACCTCTGGAGAGGGTAGGGCTATTTGGAGTAAACTCAGACAGAAAATCCAGAGTGGTAGCACCTAAGGTGGATGGTTTCAAAATTGAAAACTCATTTTGGCAGCTTCTGCAGCTGAGCTGGTGCCAAATTGTCATGCTTCGCATTCCTTTGGATTACACCAGCGAGGCCGAGAGGGGGATCCTGCAGTTTGGGCAGCCCAGGGTCTCCATATTCAGCGCCCAGGCTGGTGCCATGGATAGGCTACTCCAGCCTCGCTCTTGAGTGAGGACACAACACGGAAGCTGGAAGTCTAGTTAGTTAGTGAGTTAATTAGCTAGTTTCCTTTCCACTTATGATGTTGAGTGTCTTTGCAAGCTTAAGTCATCTGTCCTGCGCTAAGTGTGTCACGTCAATCCTTGTTTACCTGTGTCGCTGCACAATCACTCTAATGTTATTTACCCACCTGCCTCATGGCCACCCCATTGCCCTGTAGTTAGATCTACCAGCATTGTAAATCATCAGTGGAAGTTGATAAGGGTGCATTCTCAGGAGACAACCGAACCAACTCATTTCTTAACCTGGAAATGTATTCTGCACAAGACATAGTGTCGACTATACTTTGAATGTCTTTATTTCACAATCTGTCTTTCTTTGTAACATAGATTACACTCCTCAAACATTTCATTTCACTTGTAAAAATTTTGCTCTCACACGCCTTTTACACTGGCCTTGTTTGGATCGGCATAAATATACTGTTTATCAGCTGTTGCTTTGTTTGCCAAACTAATGCTTGGGTGCCTAAGCAGTGGTGACAGCTGATAAGTCACCATGGATGCTTTCTGACACTTTGTTTCAATTTGCCTGTCAAGCCTTCCATCTGTCGAAAAAATACTGCAAAATACGTGAACCAGATATATTTCCCTTATAAACTTGACAGTCTGCCTCAACCTTCTCTTATACTCATACAGTCTTGTCTTGTTCTATTCACTTGTTTACTGTAATCCTGGTGTTCATTCAGTATACAGACATATCAAGTAAATTAGACTGGACTTGTAAATGTTAAACAAAAATCTGAAATAAGCATCAACTTAGTATACTTTTTTCAATTTTTCTGAAATTCCTCGACATTTCGTATCTAGACCACATCATGAATAAGGTAGTCGGTGATGGGGCTGGCGACTTTGGAAACTAAGGTTACCTGAATGTGTGCCAACATCAATCACCATCTCGACACTAAATCGACAAAGAAAACGAGGGGTTAGGGGAAGAATGTGTCTGATGCAGGTGGGGTTTAGGAGCTGACCACTATGGCATTTCGTTTTAGGTAGTGAGGGAGGGGATATGACTGAACCAGCATACGCCTTTGAGTCTTGACCAGTCACTCTATAAGTGTGTGTATTGGACACCAACCTGTGACTAGAAGAGATCTGAATGTGTGTGGTGCGTGTAGGACACAGATTAAACGATGTGTGTTCTGAAGTATGTGTATACACAGATCGACTGAGTGTGCGACCACATGTGAGTACGCGATTCCAACTACAGGTGATGTGTTCTAGTTTCGTATGAACGCACAGATCATCTGAGCATGCGTGAATAGATCGAATGTGGATGTATAGATCACCTGACTGAAGGGATCTGAGTGTGGGCGAATGCACAGAACGACAGAGTACATAATACGATCTTTAAGGCGAGTTATGAGAGCGTGCAAATAAGGGGAGGGAAGTGTAGCTGTAAGAATCTTGGCTTAAGTAGTTTGGAAGAGTTAACAAAAGCTAGTGTTTAAAACTTCCACTGTAGTTCTATATTAAGATTATTTAGTTCCTATTTATCTTGTTATCTTTAATAATATTGTCTCTGTTGAATTTCAATATTGTTTCTGCCAATTTAAAAAAAAATTAAATATAGACCATTTTACATAGAGTGTGTTTACTGTGTTACCTAGTGTGTGTAATCGTGTCGTGGTGTGGATACATGTTGTAACATTCTAGATAACAACCCTCAGCAAAACCTGGACTTTGCACCCCTACCTTTTTAATGAATGCTCTCCATGCCCCGAATACATGCTTCTGTAGTGTCTCCGACTGACTTGATCTCAGGAATCCCAAGTAGATCTCGAAAACTTTGTGCATCATGTTGTTGTCTCCCCCTCGAGTTTCTAGATCTTTCTGTTCACAAAGAATAGAAAAGACAATTAAGTGTAAAATAGATTGCATGTGTACTGTTCAAAATTAATGGATATGGATCAATGACCCCCGTCTTGGAATCAATCGATGACATGGCAATCCACTTCACCTAATCACTCCTCTTCTACCCCTGTGGTGGTGTCGAGGTCTCTTTTTACAAGTTTTTGTTTAACCTGATATGTTCTTAGTTCGACCCGTTCTTCGCCAAGGGGTGGTCACTCTTGAGCGGGTCCAAACTCAGGTTCCAGTTGTTTCTGCCGCGGGCGTGCGTGGTCCGGTGTGATAGTAGTCTGTCTGTTGTGGGTTCATGATTGTTGTACTTTTCTAGTGAATCTTGCCAGCGAGTTGGGGGTTGCCCTGAGATCTATTTTTGTCGCGCGGGTACCACATGGTGGCTATAGTACTCCATCTTTCATCTTGTCTTCTGGATATATGACCAGCCCAGCGGTATTTCGAATGGTTGACAATGCTGTAGGATATCCTTGATGTGTGACATTTTCCAGATGTCGCTATTGTGGTGGTGGCTCTGCCCCTTTTGTCTGAGGCCTCTTTCAAGAGATGTGCGTGCTGTTCTCAGTTGGTTCTCTGCTGCTTTGGTTAGAGACAAGGTTTCGCTACAATAGCAGATCGCTGGCAACCGAGTCGAAGATGTCCGAACGTAGTGTGGTGTCCTTTATGGTGTCTGTTGCTGTCATGATGGAGTTGAAGGCTGCCCAGCCCGCCCATTTCCGTCTGGCGATCTCAGGTTTTATTTTGTTCTCCATGTTGAGGAGACTTCCCAGATAGATATATTCATTAGCGTCCTCTATAGGCGTTCCACTCAAAAGTATGAGGTTGGGCTCTGCAAAACGGTTGCGCATTCACTCTGGTTTTTCCTAGGTATGAACATAGGGGAAATAAATTTGATATGACCAATTCTGAATCGCTTAATGAATGTAATATTCAACCCCAAAATAAATACAGAGTGAATATTTGCTAGAGCCCTAAAATCGACACAAACCTTGAACGTAGTACAGAAGAGGCTCAGAATGTCCAACACAATAAGGCCAACTTCTGTGGAAATGTTGGCCTCCTGTAGGGCTCTGATCATTGCATCTGCATCAGAGCTGGTTGGTGCTAGGGGGAAGAGAGAAACAGAAAACATGTATCCACTAGGCAGGAGTCCCTATATCTTTTTCATTAGCTGGACTGTCAAAATCATCATTTTATGATAAAAAAACAACAAATGAATTGACCAGTACGTCCCTATATCTCTTTCATTAGCTAGACTGTCAAAATCATCATTGTATGATAAAACACCTCAATTGGATTGTCCTATATGTCCATATATCTCATTTCCTAACTGGACTATCCAATTCATCATTGCTTCTTCGACATTCGTTCTGAAAAAGACACTGTGATGCAGTTTACAGCAAGGCTACGATTTCTGTGCCTTTCAGTCTGACACATCTGATTTCAACTGATGTTTTTGGGTATCGGGTTTGTCTTTACCCAATGCAATTCCTAATCCGTTCGTGCCATCTGTCCTGTTGTCGCAACATGTTCCAAGCCGCCCATTTTGATAACATGCCCGAAAAAGGACGACTGTCTTGTTCTGAACCTTGCAATGAGCTGTCTTTGTAAACTTACTCATTGTGGGCAATCAACTACAACATACCCCTTGAAAGTGTACAGAGCATTATGTATACCTGCAATCAAGTGTGCAGACAAACAAGGTTTTGGCCTGCTGTGTCTTCGCATGATGGAGGGGCTGCCTCCTTTTGTTCTTCATGCGGGCCACTGTTGGGTACAATTTCACTACCTTTGGAATTGTTACCAGGACAGCGGCTAAAAGCCTGCTCTTTTCCATTTTCAACTGCCATTAATTTTCTCAAAATTTGTCATCCATCTCTGATAGAACTAGGTGTTCACTCTCACTGCCCTCGAGACCAGAAAGTTCTTGCAGGATTTGAACACCTATCATATCACACTTTCATTCGCTAATTTGTTACATTTTTTTTTAAGAGGTGAGCGACTTATCTCTCAGCTATAGTAATGTAACTTTCTCAATTTATGCTATTGAACAACAAGTTTTTTTTTAAAACATGTCAAGGTCTGTCTATTTAAACAGCAAATCTGACCATTGTTAATGTGTGTTCCAACCGAGCTGTACTAATAACTTATCCCAAAAAAATGATTGCTTTATTCTGAAGTGTGTAATACTTTGTCTTTGTTCTGATGTGTATAATAATTGTCTTTCTTCTGATGGGTGAAATAAGTTGTCTTTGTTCTGATGGGTGAAATAAGTTGTCTTTGTTCTGTTGTATGAAATAAGTTGTCTTTGTTCTTATGGGTGAAATAAGTTGTCTTTGTTCTTATGGGTGAAATATAAGTTGTCTTTGTTCTGATGTGTGAAATAAGTTGTCTTTGTTCTGTTGTGTGAAATATAAGTTGTCTTTGTTCTGATGTGTGAAATATAAGTTGTCTTTTGTTTTGATGCGTGAAATAAGTTGTCTTTGTTCTGTTGTGTGAAATATAAGTTGTCTTTGTTCTGATGTGTGAAATATAAGTTGTCTTTTGTTTTGATGCGTGAAATAAGTTGTCTTTGTGCATGGACCTCTATCAGTATCCTTATTTTTCTTCTTTGCAATCAAAGCGATTCTTAACATTCTTCTGCAAAACCACATTTCTGTTGCTTCATGTGATTTTCTTGTTTTTTGATGATTGTCAATAGTTGACTACCACATAGCAATTTATACTATGAAAGTTGGGGGGGGGGGGGGGGGGGGGGAGGAGACACTCTAAACTTACTGTGAAATCCTTCAGATATGAGGTCACCGTACTGGCTGGGCGTTCTCTGAGAGGAAAGACTGACTGGTCGTCTACCCTGATTTGTCAGTGGAGTTGGCATAGTGGATGACTTCTGGCCACCGATCATGCTGGAGAGAGGAAGAAACAAATCATTCAGTTTTAGCGTTGCTGGTTTATTCAGTGTGCCTGCCGATACACGCTATAGGGTTGAAGTCTTCCTAACACTTGGTGGTGGGGAACACTCAATTTTGCTTAGAAGTCCTATTCGGTTTGTTGAAAAGCTTTAGAACATTAACCAACAAACATTTGGAAATCAAAATCAATGAGCAAATACAACAGGCTCAGGCTGCTTAACTCCAACGTAATATCAGGTACATATTTATGAGGTCGCTGTGGTCAAGAAAGCAATGAACGGAAACGGTGGGCGATCAAATCTTGCAAGTTTCAAGTGACCCCTGGTCTCAAGGGAATTGGGACCAAAGTGACTACATTATGAGTTATCCTCAGTCGTCTTGACACATGTCTTGCTACTGGTTCAAAGTAGCTCAAGACCAGAGAGTGAGCTTGATGACCAGTGCAGTTTCTTCCTCACTATAATCCAAATACAGCGCAAGTTACATCATCAAGACAAAACTGTCTGTTGATGTCTTCATCATCGCTTGCGATGGGCAACTAACACAT
>JAVGWX010000021.1:19340699-19505699 GCA_036924085.1 Ariolimax columbianus
TTTGTTAGCGAATGCCCACAATCAGTAAGTTTACTCTTTTATGCGCCCTGAGAAGGACTTTAAGTGGTGGGTTTGCAGTAGCTTTCCTCACATCCCAAGCATGCTGATGAAGATGGACCTGGGTTCTCTAGGCGGTTGTGCTATGCTTGGCTTCATCTGTGTGTCGCTCACTACTACGGAGATCATGTCAATCCCTCACCTTGTTAGTCAGGCTGTCATGAAAACAACCCATTTCCAGGGAGGGCTACGAGAAAGCCGAGGTGAGAGTCTTGGCCAGTATATTTTGCCTGACCCTGACTAACATGTCTGATCAGTATGTTGTGCCTGACCAAACGTTGGATGGGGAATAAAACTACATCTCTAATATAAATAACTCGTCGTCTTTTTTTTTTTTTTATTGATCATCTTCTTCTGATCCATGGGAAAAACAATTATTATCCATTTTATTCCTGAACCTGAATATCCTTTTTCTTCTTTGATCAACTGATGATATACATCAAGGTTGGTGACGTTTATGAAGGAGACTGCGTTTCAGGTCTTTGCCGGACTCCCAATAGCTCTTCAAGCATGATCGATTCCCCGAGCTAGACTGCCTCTCTTTGGCCTGTATAAGTAGGGCAGCCCTGCAGGGTATGTTCTGATGTTTGCTTCGGTGATCCATAATTGCATTTGACGGTGCCTCTAAGTACCATTCTGTGGAGGTGGGTCTCGAGTCTACAATGTCTCATTCTGAGTCTGGCGATCTTTGTCTGCCCATCTCTGCCAAATTTGTCTATGCTGTCATTCGCTGGCTTGTATTCTTTGTGCTGGTCTCTCCATTCCGTCCTTACAGATCATTTTATGAGTGTCTGTACTTCTTTACAGCTCTGTGGGTGGGGAGTCGGCGTGCTACCACGTCTGGCTTTAGCAAGCTCATCTGCTTTCTCGTTTCCAAGGATCCCACAGTAGGCTGGTATCCACTGTAGGACTAAATCAGTTTTATTTGGAACAGCAACCCAATGTTATATTTTAATTCATGTAAAACTCTTTCTTGTTTAGGGCTAGAGATGGCTTGGAGTACACTGTTGGAGTCTGTTAGAATGACTGTTTTTCTTGTAGATGTCTTTTGACTGATAAAAAAAACCTGAATAATATTTGAGGGCTTTCTTTCTCAAAAAGCTACTCTGCGATCTGAAGCGTTTTGATCTGTATGAATGTTAGGGTGTGAAAAACCATCCATTGGAGAGTCTTCTATTTGTGGTGGGGTGTTAGGCTGCACTGTTAATCTTCTCTTATGATATACTGTCAGTATAACTGTGGTCCTGTTTACCCCTCTGCCATACTCAGGTGCTCTCCCAAAGATGACTGGAAACAAAATCTCGAAATTACTACTTTGAATTCTTGCAATCTTGGTATTCAAACAGGTATGTTGTTAGTGTCTATTGCTAGTTAGGCGAAGGCTATCAGTAGTATGTATTTTAAACTTCCTGCAGTTTGCTAGACCTGGGGAAAGGTACAAATAATTGAAGTGGATTTTTAACTTGAATTTTTTAATTTTGTCCGGGCAGTGGCAGCTGAGCTTAAATCTAAATTAAATTTAGTATTTTCTCCAACTTAAAATCTCGACAACAAATCACTGTCGCTACCAATAGATATCATCATCATCATCATGTACCTGCCGGTTGGTGTTGGCGATCATGGACCTTCATCCGTTTCTATCCCATGTGTCTTTTACCAACTCTGTTTTTGATTGCTTCCCATGCCATTCTCTCAGGCTCTTCTCTCTCAGCCTTCCTCTGTCTCTCTTTCCTGCTATCTTTCCCGTTGTCACAACGTGCTGCATGCCACCTATTCTCATAAAATACCTGGAAAAGGATGACTGCCTTGTTCTGATCCTTGCAATGAGTGGTCTTTGTGTTTCATAATGGATCGACACTACCAATAGATATAACACTATATGTATTTGACTTTCAGCTAGGTCATGTATGAGGGAGCTGCGCAGCGCAGTGGTTAGTGCACTGGCTTCGCATCTGAGTGGTCCTGAGTTCATTCCCCAGATGAGGCGGTAGTGTTTTTTCAGACCGCAACGGCTCCCGGGTCGACCCAGCCTTAAATGGGCACCAGTTCAGTCCGGGAAGTAAAAGCGGTGATGGAGAGGAGATGGCTACCGCCCTCATATAGTCGAGCCTTTGAAATGTGAGATCGCTAACACCTCACACCCCTACGGCAGTAATGCTATGGGTTACCTTACTTTTATATGTATGTTTCAACTTAAACTTTAAAATATCTAGAAAAGTGATCAATGGCTTCAGAAGGCTGCTAAAGTGGTCCATAACTTTTGCCAGGCTGCAATTGTAATCCATGAGCTTCAGAAGATCGTCAAAGTGTGCCATAAGTTTTGCCAGGCTGCAATTGTAATCCATGAGCTTCAGAAGATCGTCAAAGTGTGCCATAAGTGTTACCAGACTGCTGAAGATATCCATAGGCTTGAGAAGACCACGAAAGTTGTCCTTAATCTTCATCAGGCTGTCATTGTGGTCCATGGACTTCAGGTGACTGCCAGAGTGGTAGTTTTATCTGGTTGCTACAGTGGTCCATTGGCTTGGGAAGACCACCACAGTGAGCCACAAGCTTTACCTGGCCGCCATAGTGGTCCATCAGCTTGGGAAGACTGCAAAAGCAAGCCATAAGCTTTACCTGGCCGCCATAGTGGTCCATCGGCTTAAGAAGAACCCCAAAGCAAGCCGAAAGCCATAAGTTTTACCTGACTGCCATTGTGGTCCATCGGTTTAAGAAGACTGCAAAAGCAAGCCACAAGCTTTACCTGACCGTCATAGTGGTCCATCAGCTTGGGAAGACTGCAAAAGCAAGCCATAAGCTTTACCTGGCCGCCATAGTGGTCCATCGGCTTAAGAAGACCCCCAAAGCAAGCCGAAAGCCATAAGTTTTACCTGACTGCCATAGTGGTCCATCGGTTTAAGAAGACTGCAAAAGCAAGCCACAAGCTTTACCTGGCCACCATAGTAGTCCATCGGCTTGAGAAGACCACCGAAGCAAGTCACAAGCTTTATCTGGTTACCATAGTGGTCCATCGGCTTGAGAAGACCACCAAAGTTTGTCCATAAGTGTCATCAGGCTGTCAATGGATCCATAGACTTCAGAAAACTTATAAAGTGGCCCTTAAGCTCTACTTGGCCATCAGAGGTCCATCAACTAGAGAAGACTGCCAAAGTAAGCCATAAGCTTCACCAAGCTGCCAAAAAATTCCATAAGCTTGTGGCAGAGTCTGGGATTCGTTGAGTAGTTATCTATCTAGAATGTCACAACATGCATCCACATCACAACATGAAACACAACACAGCCAATAACACAGTAATCACAGATAACAGATTTATTATATTAATATCAACAGAACCAACATTTAGCAAACAGAACAGTTGTATACAAATTAGCACAAAGAGAACAACCTACATCTTTACTAAATGATCATATATTATATATTTTAATATAAATATTTTAACTACTGCGGAAGTTTTAAGCTTTAGCTTTTGTTAACTCTTCCATTCTCATACAACCCAGTTCCAGCCGCTACACTCCCCTCCCTTTATCTGCACACTCAACACACTCTCACAAAACTTGTCTTCACGATCGTATTCTGTACTTATATCGAAAAGCTACCCAAGCATGGACTGGACCCATGCATACACCGACGGTTCTGTAACAAACACTACACAGAACGGAGGGGCAGGAGCATTTCTGAACCTACCAAATGGCAGACAAATAACACTGTCATTCGCTACTGGTAAGTACACAAGCAATTTCAGAGCGGAGGCAGAGGCACTGAGGGCGGCAGTGGAAGAAATGGTGACACACAAAGAAAATGAAAGCCATATAGTCCTGCTTACAGATGCTCTCGCCGTAGTCACAGCGCTAAAAAGCCAGAAAAACACTGAGCTTAATGACTTAAGAGCAGCACTCTGCAAACTGTGCCAGCAGTCCGCACCAAAAAGGGTAGTGGTACAGTGGGTCCCATCACACTGCAACATCGAAGGCAACGAGGAGGCAGACAGATTGGCAAAAGAAGGTGCAAGACTACCACAAACATATACTAGTATGACGTACGAAGAGTCAAAACGGCTTATCAAAGCCAGATACATGACCAAATGGGAAACCGAACATACTGGTTACACCAAAAACGATGCCTATTACCAGTTGAACCGAAGAGAGCAGGTCGTTGTCTTCAGACTTCGTACTGGCCACAATAGACTGAGGTACCACCTATTCAACAAATTGAAGATATGTGGTACCGACGAATGCCCGTGCGGTACCGGTAAAATGACCGCTGAACATCTGCTGCAGAACTGCCCGACATACGAGGATCAGAGAGAGCAGATGTGGCCATCACCAGTGGAACTGCAAGACAAGCTCTATGGCAGCGGCGACAGCCTCAGGATGACCGCCGCTTTTTTCGAAAAAATAATGGTTACTGTCTGACTGCGTACGAAGAAGAAGTATTCTGTACTCTGCCGTTCTGTGCATTCACTCACACTCAGATCCCTTCAAGCAGGTGATCTATATATCCACATTCAGATCCCTTTAGGCAGGTGATCTTTACATTACACAATCTGTTCAACATATACTCACATGTGGTCACACACTCAGTATACATATACTCAGGAACATACATCTTTCCCTCAGTGCCATGCACACACACATTCAGATCTCTTCTAGTCACGGGGTGTCCAACACACACCTTATAGAGCAACTGGCCAAGACTCAAAGGTGTATGCTGGTTCAGTCACCCTACAACTCAATCCATCTCTCAAACACTCGTAAACAGCCTACTAACTAGTAGCGGCCTATTAATCGCTTTTCTAGTAAGTCAGTGGGCTAAACTCTCATTCTTTCCAGCCAGTCTCCTAGCTAAACTCTCATTCTTTCCAGCCAGTCTCCTAGCTAAACTCTCATTCTTTCCAGCCAGTCTCCTAGCTAAACTCTCATTCTTTCCAGCCAGTCTCCTAGCTAAACTCTCATTCTTTCAAGCCAGTCTCCTAGCTAAACTCTCATTCCTTTTCAAGCCAGTCTCCTAGCTAAACTCTCATTCTTTCCAGTCAGTCTCCTAGCTAAACTCTCATTCTTTCCAGCCAGTCTCCTAGCTAAACTATCATTCCTTTCCAGCCAGTCTCCTAGCTAAACTCTCATTCTTTCAAGCCAGTCTCCTAGCTAAACTCTCATTCCTTTTCAAGCCAGTCTCCTAGCTAAACTATCAGTCCCTCTCTCTCCATGGCCAGTCTGCTTGAGTAAAACTTTACCTGGTATTATATAGTCTCAATCCGTATCAGGGCTGTCCAATGCTCTTCTGTGGGTCTTCTGACTTAGCCGTCCAATGCTCTTCTGTGGGTTTTCTGACTTAGCCATCACTCTAGTTTGGATCTATCTCCAACTAGTTGTTATTGGAACGAATCACTCCGAATTCCTGTCACTCTAAAATGTCGCAGCAAGACCTGATGGTCTTTGTCCTCTGTCTGTTACTAACCCCCATCCCCCCAGAAGATGGCGTCAGGAGTGAAAGAGGTCATCCCATAAGAAGATGGTGCCAGGAGTGGAAGAGGTCGTCCCAGAAGAAGATGGTGCCAGGAGTGGAAGAGGTCGTCCCAAAAGAAGATGGTGCCAAGAGTGGAAGAGGTCGTCCCAGAAGAAGATGGTGCCAGGAGTGGAAGAGGTCATCCCAGAAGAAGATGGTGCCAGGAGTGGAAGGTCGTCCCAGAAGATGATGGTGCCAGGAGTGGAAGAGGTCATCCCAGAAGAAGATGGTGTCAGGAGTGAAAGAGGTCGTCCCAGAAGAAGATGGTGTCAGGAGGGGAAGAGGTCATCCCAGAAGAAGATGGTGTTAGGAGTGAAAGAGGTCGTCCCAGAAGAAGATGGTGCCAGTAGTGGAAGAGGTCGTCCCAGAAAAAGATGGTGCCAGGGGTGGAAGAGGTCATCCCAGAAGAAGATGGTGTCAGGAAGGGAAGATGGTATCAGGAAGGAAAGAGGTCATCCCATGTCAGGAGGGGAAGAGGGAACAGCAGCGGCTTTTGAGCCTACTCTTTTTGGTTTCCAACTGCTAAGGGATTTTTTAAGTGCGCAACAATGTACACTGGTGCCTGATCTCTGCTACCCAGAGTTCCAGGGAAATACCAGAAAGTCCACGTGAAGAAAATCCAAGCCTCCACCATGATTTGAACCTATTACCTTCAGCACCCAAGGCCGACATCTTACCTCAAGACCACTCAGTCCCGACCTGTATTTATAAAAGAATATAAGAGCAGGCTTGCTGAGCAGCTATGGGATAACAACAACTATACACCAACCACTGACCTGGTCACTATCTTCCCATCTTTCTTTGCTGCATCTTTCTCCTTCTCACTTGAAGAGTCACTGGCCAGTGACGTGTTACTTCCCTTCAGCCCTGTTGCCGTGGCAACCGTCAGCTCATTAGGGTTATGAGGTACTGCAACTGTGGGAGGAGGACGGAGATTATTCTTCTTCTTCTTCTTGTCCTTTTTTCACTCCAGCCGAAGTATAAGACCACACCTACAGCTGGCCTCCTGCATGAAAGTCTGCACTAAAACACCGTGAGTGATGTTACAGTAGTTGTTTCTGTAGCAACTCATTTTACACATGAAGAGGTCACTGACCCTATGGACAACTCTCTTTAGCTGCCTTTTATGATGTGCAGGAGGAGCGAGTGGTTGAATGGTTTCGATGCCTGTCTGCCTACAAGGGCGGCAGGGGTTCAAATTTCTGGTATGACATGTTGTTTTTCTGTTGGGGGTGAAATAAATAAACATAGCCAGCACACAATGTGTGCGACAGCAGTGACGTAGTGGCCTGTAGTCATCAGCCTAAAATAAACCATTGACTACCCCAGCAATGGGAAAAAGTCGTATTGACAGTTTTGTTTTAATGATGTGCATGGGGGTACACATTGGTCAATTCTTTTCTCCCCGGTGGAGGCGGGAAGGGGGGTGGGGGGGGGGGAGAGGAGGGATTGCTCATCCCCTGAGTTATGTTGGGGGAAAGCTTTGTTCTCATGGCAGGTTCGACCATGTTGAAAATTATCATGAGAGAGAGGTCAGATTTAGAGTTCACCTGGTCGCCATCTCTTTATCTTCGCCTCTACCAACCACGACCAGATGACCTATCTGGCTGTCGAAATCAGGGTTGAAAAAGACCTTACCCCACAAGGAGAGGTCACACACGCAACACTTGGCTGCAACAGATCACCCGTTCATCATCAGAACTATACCCCTTACGGACCTTCATTATCAATCATGGTCACATATGATTGACGTGATTTACCTTGGCTGCCTAACTTAATTTTTTTTTTTGTTGTTGTTGTTGTTGTTACTAAAGCGCTAAAAAGCCGAGTCATGAACAATTTTAAAATTGACTTTGCAATGTCCCATGTTGCAATGGAAGTTGTTGAATGCACACAATGAGTAGATTTACTCTTTTGTGCGCCCTGAAAAGGACGTTAAGTGGCGGTTTGTTGTAGCTTTCCTCAAATCCCGAGCGTGTTGATCTTGGTGGACCAGGTTCCTACAGGCGGTTGTGCTATGCTTGGCTTCATCTGTGTGTCGTTCCCTACTACATGATCACATCAATCCCTCACCCCATTACCAAAGCTGCCATGAAAACAACCCACTTCCTGGGAAGACTGTGAGGAGGTCGAGATGAGGGTCTTGGCCAGTATATTTTACCTGAGACTGACTAACATGTCTGATCTGTATGTTGTGCCTGACTAGACACTATTCTAAAGTCATAGAGCATTCACTTGTCATGCAGATACCATGAAGGAAATCTATGAAAATCATCCAGCATGTCAAACGGTAGCGAATTTCCAGGTAAATAACAATGGGTGCAGGCAGACGGAGCGGGGTGCAGCCGGACGGAACTAGTGAAACCATCGTCCCTGATCAGTACTGGCCCTCTGATCAGGAAGAGCTGGCCAATGACAACCCCAGATCCTTCAGCCCAGCGCCAGCATGACTTCAAGGGGGCATGAACATCCCAATCATCTGCTTGTCACTTTGTGACGAAACTACACGACTGGAATGTAACACTGGTTGTCTACAGACTCTGCAGAGTCTTCTGGGGTTGCTGTGGCCAGGCACTCGCTCCTCAAAGCAATGAACAGAAAAGATGGGCGATCTTCTTCTTCTTCTTCTTCGTACGCTTTCAGACATCAACCTGTATTTTTTTTTAAAAAGCAGCGGTCATCCTGAGGCTGTCGACACAGGCAGCATCTATAATAAACTAAATCAGCAGAGCAATGTAGACCCGTAGTCTTTGCTGCTCTACATCTATAGATAGTGCCTCTATAAATATCATCTCTATAAACAGAATAGTGCATACTATAAGCTTCACCCTTTCCACTAGAGGTCAGTTTTTTTTAAATAGAAGGTGATTGATGTTTGTTTATTGTGCGTTTATAGAGTTTAAAGGGGAGGCTGTTTATAGTTTATAGAAAGTGATGTTTATCCTGAGGGAGTTTGGTGTGTTTATAGTGGATGCCGTTTATAGAGGTTGCTGTTCATTGTGGATGATGTTCATAGAGGTAGATGTTTATAGAGGGTGATGTTTATGGAGGGGGATGTCTATATAGGATGATGTTTATAGAGGGGGTTATATTTATGGAGGAAAATGGGGAGGTGTTTAGTGTGTGTTTATATAGTTTATAGAGGATGCTGTTTATAATTCATAGTTACTGTTTATAGAGAGTGATGTTTATAGATGGAGATGTTTATAGAGGGTGATGTTTATAGAGGGTGATGTTTATAGAGGGTGATGTTTATAGACGGAGATGTTTATAGATGGAGATGTTTATATAGGGTGATGTTTATAGAGGGGGTTATATTTATGGAGGGAAATGGGGAAATGTTTAGTGTGTGTTTACATAGTTTATAGAGGGTGAAGTTTATAGAATGTTGTTTGTAGGGAGTGCTATTTGTAGACAGGGATGTTTATAGAGGGGGTTGTTTATAGAGGGGTATGTTTATAGAGGCGGATGTTTATAGAGTGGTATGTTTATAAATGGTGATGTTTATAGAGGGTGATGTTTATAGACGGTGATGTTTATAGAGGGTGATGTTTATAGAGGGTGATGTTTATAGACGGTGATGTTTATAGACGGCGATGTTTATAGAGGGGGATGTTTATAGAGGGGTATGTTTATAGAGGCAGATGTTTATAGAGGGGTATGTTTACAGAGAGGGATGTTTATAGACTATGAATGCCACCATCTATAAACAGCACCCTTTTTAAACATCCTCCCTACAGACAGATCAATGACATATGGAGGATGTGATATCTTTGTCTCATATCTTTAGCTTAATTTCTTTATACTGGTTTAGAAGACTCTGCAGAGTTTGTATACAACCAGTTTCTTCTACTTCCACTTGATCTAAAAATAACTATGTGCATACAATCTATATAGACACTGTAGACCAGTTTTTCTTTCCTCATAACTATAATTCATGGGGACGGCGTGGCCTAGTGGTTAAGTGGCACGGCTCACAACCAGAAGGTGCTGGGTTCGATCCCCATCACAGCACCGGCCGTTACCCCGGGGAAGCAAACCCTTAGAAAATGCAGGAGGAAGCAGACCCTTACATAAAATGCATGCTGAAGTCGGATGCACTGGGCCGACAGGCGCAAAATAAAAACCACAGTGCAACGCACACCGCCTTGGGGATTAGAGAAAATAAGGCGAACGCAAAAAAATATTAAAAAATTTAAAAAATTATAATTCTGGAATCCCACTATCAGTTTTTTCGCTCTTTGTATTTTTCCTAGCATTTTATATCCCTTCTACGATAAGGACTCCACACTGTGAGACAAGGAGTATTCTGATTGGTAAATTCTACTCCAACTACAACTGAGACTCAAGCCTTTGAATACTAAGCTGCCTGTATGACTTATAACTTCAGAGATTCGCTGGCTGTACTGCAAGCGACCAAGAGCAGCAAACTCCTGCACCTGAGAAATGACCTAAGCAAGGTAGTTGCCATCAAGTGAGTTATCTGCCAATGGCTAGAATACCGTTGTGGTATGCTGGGAGACAAGAATGCAGATAAGCTTGCAAAATGAGGGGGAGATTGTGAACAAGAAGACATTGTTGTTGTTGTTGTTGTTTAAAGCCCACAATGAGTAGATTTACTCTTTTGTGTGGGACGATGAGGTTAACTTCTGGTTAGGCAAAACACACTGATCAGAGAATGTTAGCCAGGGTCAGGAGAAATATACTGGCCAAGATCCGCACCTGACCTTCTCATTGGTCATCCTGGAAGTTGGCTGTTGTCGAGGAGAACAGTCTGGCTAACAAGGTGAGGTTCGACATGATCTCCGTAGTAGTAAGCTACATGCAGATGAAGCCAAGCATAGCGCACCCGCCTGGAGAACCCCAGTCTACCTTCATCAGCATGCTCGAGATGTGAAGAAAGCTACTGCAACCCGTCACGTAACGCCCTTTTCATGGAGCACATAAAAGTAACCTACTCATTGTGGGCATTTGCAAACAACTCTTTTATGTGCCCTGAGAAGGGCATTAAGTGGTGGGTTGTAGTAGCTTTCCTCACATCTCGAGCGTGCTGATGAAGATAGACCGAAGTCCTCCAGAAGGTTGTATTATGCTTGGCTTTATCTGCATGACGCTCACTACATTGGGGATCACGTCGATCCCCATCTCCTCAGCCAGACCGCCTTGAAATCTGCCTGTTTCCAGAGAATGCTACACTAGATGCTGGCTCATGCTGGTTATCATATCCATTAGGCTCTGCAGATGTACTGGATCCTCCTCTGCCATTAACACTGTATCATCAGCACAAAGAGGATCAACATCATCACTTAACATGTCCTTTGCAGAACGTCGCTCTCATGACAGCCTGTCTGTAGGAAACTATCTTTTGCCAGTCTTCCGGCCTGCCCCAAGGTCAAATCCAGTGTCTCTTTGATGTCCTGAGTCTATCGTCTTCTCGGTCGGCCCCTGCCTTTCTTCCCAGTAACCATGCCTTCCGTAACCACTCTCTCCAGTCCGTTGTGTCGTTTGACGAGTCCAAAAAACCTCAGTTTTCCGCTCTTTACATCATTTAGAGCCAATTATCCTCTACATTCCTGTCTTGCTGGATGGATTTCTTTCTTTCTTTGTCCATGGGATTTTCAGGATGACGCTGTAGCACTGTGTTTCAAAAGCACCGATCTTCACTCTTAATGCTTTTGTAATCATCCATGTTTCACATCCATAGGTTGCCACAGGAAAAATGCATGTTCTTAGTAACTTTAGTTTTAGTTCTTTGTTTGTGTTATGCCATAAGTTCTGCATACTTCTTATCTTCTGCATTGCCATAGTTAGTCATCTTCTTATTTCCTTTGTACAGTCTCCATTGTTGTTCAGTATTGATCCCAGATATTCAAAATGTGAAACATTTTCAATCTCTTCGTCAGCTATCTCGATTTTAGGTTGGAGTTTTGTCTATCAGTTGCCATTATCTTTTTTCGTATTCAAGGAAGATACACTGACCTAATGATTCAACACGTCTTCTTCTTCACAACCAACTGATGCTGTGCTTCTAGTCCGGTGAGGTTCACGAAGGAGACTGTGCGTTTTAGGTCTTCGTCGGTCCCCCACAGCTTTTCGAGCATGGTCGCTCTCCCAGGCCACTGTCTCTCTTTGGTCTGCATAGGTAGGGCATTCTTGCAGAATATGTTCTGGTGTTTGCTTGGGTGCTCCACAACCGCACGTGGCAGTGTCTCTGAGACCCATTCTGTGGAGGTGGGCCTTGAGTCTACAATGTCCCGTTCTGAGTCTGATGATCTTTGTCTGCCCATCTCTGCCAAGTTTGTCTATGCTGTCATTTTCTGGCTTGTATTCTTTGTGCTGTTCTCTCCATTCTGTCCTCATGGATCGTTTCATGAGTGTCTTTACGTCTTTATAGCTCTGTGGATGGGGAATCTGCTTGCCGCCACTTCTGGCTTTTGCGAGCTCACCGGCTTCAAACAACGGTCATGGTCATCACAAGATCTCATCCAACGGTGTAAACACCAAAGACCTCAAGAAGGAAGGAAGGAAGGAAGAAAGAAAGGAAGGAAGGAAGAAAGGAAGAAAGAAAGAAAGGGAGGAAGGGAGGGAGGGAGGGAGGGAGGGAGGGAGGAAGGAAGGAAGGAAGGAAGGAAGGAAGGAAGGAAGAAAGAAAGAAAGAAAGAAAGAAAGAAAGAGAGGGAGGGAGGGAGGGAGGGAGGGAGGGAGGGAGGGAGGGAGGGAGGGAGGGAGGGAGGGAGGGAGGGAGGGAGGAAGGAAGGAAGGAAGGAAGGAAGGAAGGAAGGAAGAAAGAAAGAAAGAAAGAAAGAAAGAAAGAAAGAAAGAAAGAAAGAAAGAAAGAAAGAAGAAGAAGAAGAAGAAGAAGAAGAAGATCCTTCCAATTCATCATTAGCAAAATTCTTTACATCCTAATCCACTCACAAAGATGTTGCTCACCAGTTCCAGAGATCATGGAGAAGACAGCTGGGTCTCTCTTCTTTTGTGTTTCTGGAGTGCCTGGCTGGGCTGGGGAGTTCTGACCCTTGGCCAAGCTGATCTGTGACTTGGTCACATCGGATCTGGACAGAAAGGAGAATATAAGAGATAGTTATATTATACTTGTGAGACAGATTTCGTCTTGCAAGACAAATCATGTCTCATATCAGTCAAGTTTTTCTATTCTTCGGTCAGATTTAACTGGCAAGAAAATTGTAAGATTTTAAAAATAAGAAACAAAATGGAGACATAAGTTACCCCAGAACCTGACTACACACAACGCCACCAACTGTGCTTGGAATAATTTAGGTTGCAACCAATAGAAAGACAGGAAACACGGAGGAAGTACAGATGGTCCAATCGGAACGAGGAAAACTATGCCATCTTGACTAAAGTGCCAGCACAAGAAGATAGTACAGGGGGTTTCAAAAACTGAGGCAGACCGAGAGAAGAGTCAGTTAGCGCTGAGAGACCAGTGAGCAGTAGTCTAGAGCCAAGGACAGACTGAACTGGCTTATTGGAATGACTGAAATCAGAGACAATTTTATAACACAAGCCATCTTGAATTTTACAGCTGAAGTAAATAGATGGCGTAGCCAAAGTAGTAGAATTAGAGTTATTCTTCTTCTTCGTACGCTGTCAGACGTCAACCTTTATTTTTTCGAAAAAAGCACCGGTTATCCTGAGGCTGTCGACACTGCCATAGAGCTTGTCTAGTGTTGCCACTGGTGATGGCCACATGTGCTTTCTCTGATCCTCGTATGTCGGGCAGTTTTGCAGCAAATGTTCAACGGTCATTTTCCCGGTGCCACACGTGCATTCGTCAGTGCCACCTATCTTCAATTTATTGAATAGGTGGTACCTCAGTCTATTGTGGCCAGTGCGGAGTCTGAAGACCACAACCTGCTCTCGTCTGTTCAACTGGTAAAAGGCATCGTTTTTTGTGTAGCCAGTATGTTCTGTTTCCCATTTGGTCATGTATCTGGCTCTAATAAGCCTTTTGGACTCTTCGTAGGTCACACTAGGATTTGGTTGTGGTAGTCTTGCACCTTCTTTTGCCAGTCTGTCTGCCTCCTCTTTGCCTTGGATGTTACAGTGGGATGGAACCCACTGTACCACTACTCTTTTTGGTGCAGACTGCTGGCATAGTTGACAGAGTACTGCTCTTAAATCATTAAGTTCAGTATTTTTCTGGCTTTTTAGTGCTGTAACCACGGCCAGGGCATCTGTAAACAGGACTATCTGGCTTTCATTTCTTTTGCATGTCACCATTTCTTCTACTGCAGCCCTCAGTGCCTCTGCCTCCGCTCTGAAATTGCTTGAGTATTTTCCAGTTGCCACTGACAGTGTTATTTTTCTGCCATTTTGTAGGCCAAGGAATACCCCTGCCCCTCCGTTCTGTGTTGTGTTTGTTACAGAACCGTCGGTGTATGCATGGGTCCAGTCCATGCTTGGGTAGTTTTTCGTTATGTACCTCAGGGTTATGTCTCTTCTTTCTTTTACAGTCTGCCTGTTCTTGTTTCCAATACCTGGTATATTTTCTACCACTTCCGGAAGTATATGCTGCCTCCAGGTAGGTTTGCGTACAGTAGGAATGGGCTTTGGTGTTGTTAATGTGATCATAGGGTCTTCGCTCATCTTTGCTTTGGCTATTTCTGCAAAGTTTCTCCGCTTTAGTTTCCCATTTCCGAAATTGTTTAGTCTCTGGTGCATTGGATGGTCAGTCAGTCTTCTGAGTTTCTCTGATTGCAGCTGGGCTCTGCAGTCTCTTCTGTCAGTCATGGATTGAAGTTTTGTAATCTTTTCAAGTTCTACAATTGGCGTTGACTTCATGCCACCTGTTATAACTCTCATGGCTTGGTTTTGGAGTTTGCTAATTTTATCAAAGTTCGCCTTTGCTGCTGTTGTCCATGCCGCAATGCCATACTCTAGAACTGGTCTCACTCTTCCAGTGTACAGTTTCTTTAGTATACTTTCGTCTGCTCCCCAGCTTGTGCCAGCAAGTTTCCTCATGATTGCCATTCTTTCTCTGGCTCTCATTCGGTTTCTCTTGATCTAACTTTTCCATATCATGCGCCGATCAAATGTGACTCCCAGGTAGTTTTGGTTGTCGTTTGGCCGCAGATATTTGCCGTTAAGACTTATTTTGGTGTTTTGGGGTTTGTTTGAAAGCGAGAATATCGTACATGTTGTTTTTTCCTCATTTATTTTGACCAGCCATGAGTTCGCCCACTCTTCCAGCGATGTTAGGGCCTGCTACATCCGATTACTTGCTATGGTGAGATTCTTTTCAGAGGTCCACATAGCCAGATCGTCTGCAAACATTGGTATATTCTCTGTTATGTTATTTATATACACCAGGAAGAGTGTGGATGACAGTACTCCCCCTTGGGGTACTCCCTGCTCAAGTGTCACTTTTTTGCTCATCTGCCCTTGTACTTTAACCCTGGCTGTTCTGTTTTTGAGGTAGTAGCTGATCCATTTGTACATTTTCCCACAAACTTCACTTCTTCGTAGCTTGACTTTAAGTCCCTCTTTCCAGACTTTGTCAAATGCCTTTTCTAGGTCCACCCAAACCGCTACTGTGTGTTTTTGCTCCTGGTAGGCATCTTCTATTTCCTGGGCTATGAGGGTGAACTGATCCTCAGTGGATCTGTGCTGTCTAAAGCCTGCTTGCTGTGGAATTAGTATGTGTTTTTCTTCCAGATGCCACATCAGTCTGGCGTTTATCATACGTTCCATCAGTTTGCCTACACAGCTCAGTAAGCTAATAGGCTTGTATCCATTTGGATCTGTTTTATCTTTTCCTTTCTTTGGTACTGATATAATTACAGCATCTTTCCATGCCTGAGGTACAATTCCCTTTTTCCAGCTTTGGTTCAGGACTGATAGTAACTTCCTCTTTGCTGTTTGGCCCAACCCCATCAGCATTTCGTTTGTTACGCCATTTTCCCGGTACCACACGTGCATTCGTCAGTGCCACCTATCTTCAATTTATTGAATAGGTGGTACCTCAGTCTATTGTGGCCTGTGCGGAGTCTGAAGACCACGACTTGCTCTCTTCTGTTCAACTGGTAATGGGCATCATTTTTTGTGTAGCCAGTATGTTCTGTTTCTCATTTGGTCATGTATCTGGCTCTAATAAGCCTTTTGGACTCTTCGTAGGTCACACTAGGATTTGGTTTCTTTTTCTTTAGAGTTCTCATGGCCTCTTCCATTTCATTCATTGTTAGTTTTGCCATCAAAAGTGCTCCTCTGGTGCCATATTGATGTTGTCTTGGCTCTTTTGTTCTTCATTAATGTCTGTATGCCTATTTGTAGGGACATCAATGTGGTTTGCTCTGGCATAATGTTCTATAAAATCGTTTGCAGCTTTTTTTCCAGTGAGCATGTTGTCACCCTGTTTGATGGTAATTTGTTTGTTTGATGGAGTTTCGTCATTCATTGCTCTGACTAACTTCCATAGTTTGATCCCTTCTTTATCTAGATTGAGGTTTTCTGTTTTGTTTTTCCAATTGTCTCTTGTTATTTGGTTTAGTGTTCTTTTGTATTTGAATTAGAGTTATTATTTGGGTCAGAATATTTGTCGCAAGCGAAAGCCACGAGACGCAATAAGCAATCTTGGATTGACAGCCGCCAGGCTGTATGAGGCTAGTCATTCTACAAGAACCACCTTGATCTACAGTCACTCTACAAGAACCACGTTGATCTACAGTCATTCTACAAGAACTACATTGATCTACAGTCATTCTACAAGAACCACGTTGATCTACAGTCATTCTGCAAGAACTACATTAATCTACAGTCATTCTACAAGAACCACATTGATCTACAGTCATTCTACAAGAAGCATATTGATCTACAGTCACTCTACAAGAACCACGTTGATCTACAGTCATTCTGCAAGAACTACATTAATCTACAGTCATTCTACAAGAACCACATTGATCTACAGTCATCCTACAAGAACCATGTTGATCTACAGTCATTCTACTATAACCATGTTAATCTACAGTCATCCTACAAGAACCATGTTGATCTACAGTCATTCTACAAGAAACATGTTGATCTACAGTCATTCTACAAGAACTAAATTGATCTACAGTCATTCTATAATAACTACATTGATCTACAGTCATTCTACAAGAACTACATTGATCTACAGTCCTTCTACAAGAACCATGTTGATCTACAGTCATTCTACAAGAACTACATTGATCTACAGTCATCCTACAAGAACTACATTGATCTACAGTCATTCTACAAGAAACATGTTGATCTACAGTCATTCTACAAGAACTAAATTGATCTACAGTCATTCTACAATAACTACATTGATCTACAGTCATCCTACAAGAACTACATTGATCTACAGTCATCCTACAAGAACTACATTGATCTACAGTCATTCTACAAGAAATACATTGATCTACAGTCCTTCTACAAGAACCATGTTGATCTACAGTCATTCTACAAGAACTACATTGATCTACAGTCATCCTACAAGAACCACGTTGATCTACAGTCATCCTACAAAAACCCCGTTGATCTACAATCAATCTACAAGAACCATGTTGATCTAAAGTCATTCTACAAGAACCATGTTGATCTACAGTCATTCTACAAGAACCACGTTGATCTACAGTCAATCTACAAGAACCATGTTGATCTAAAGTCATTCTACAAGAACCACGTTGATCTACAGTTATTCTACAAGAACCATGTTGATCTACAGTCATTCTACATGAACCATGTTGATCTACAGTCATTCTACAAGAACTACATTGATCTACAGTCATCCTACAAGAACCATGTTGATCTACAGTCATTCTACTATAACCATGTTAATCTACAGTCATCCTACAAGAACCATGTTGATCTACAGTCATTCTACAAGAAACATGTTGATCTACAGTCATTCTACAAGAACTAAATTGATCTACAGTCATTCTACAAGAACTACATTGATCTACAGTCATTCTACAAGAACTACATTGATCTACAGTCCTTCTACAAGAACCATGTTGATCTACAGTCATTCTACAAGAACTACATTGATCTACAGTCATCCTACAAGAACTACATTGATCTACAGTCATTCTACAAGAACCATGTTTATCTACAGTCATTCTACATGAACCATGTTGATCTACAGTCATTCTACAAGAACTACATTGATCTACAGTCATCCTACAAGAACCACGTTGATCTACAGTCATTCTACAAGAACCATGTTGATCTACAGTCATTCTATTTATATTTTTTTCAGTCTAAGGTCGGATATACTGTTTTCTCAGCCCTCATACATACTAGCACGTCTATGATAAACCGTTTTACCTGGAGTGGACGTCTCCGTTCTGTGTTGGTGACGGTGTAGGCATCGATTTGGTGGGGATCTGTAATAACTGGTTTTTGCTATCCAGTAAAACACCAATCAGTGGAAGATACAAGGCTGCAATCCTTCCCTGCTGGGACTGCGGAGCCAAAGATTAAGGAAAATTGGAGATGATCAGGTCAGTTAATTTGAGAAAGAATAATTAAATTAGAGCACATAGTTTTGTCATTGTAAATAGCTTTACTCCCATGTCTACAGTGTGCGTATTGGCTCAGAGGCATGGGATTTTACAGACAGGGTGGCCAGGGTCTTAGTCGACCTGTACTTCTACACAGGTGAATGCCCCTGTGCAGTTCCCACCTTTGGCGTGAGCTGGATGTAGCCGAGAGAGGATTTCCTGCTTAGAGGGCTAGGCTCGAGCAGCTTATTACTCTGCTGCTTTGTGACAATTGCCGCGCATGGTGATTAACTGATGTGCGAGTCAATATTAATAGACTCAAACACTAGAGCAAAGTAGACCTGTAGCCTGTTAGGTGCCATCTATGCTGCTCTTAGCAAACCACCTAACCATGCACAGTGTTATGCCATATCACAGTTAGTCGCCTCTTATGACATGCTCACGGTGGGGCAGTGGTGCTATTCTTGTCCTTGTCACATACAAAGACCCCGGCAGACCACTCAGATCAGGGTTCATCTGGCAGACCATCGGGACAAGGGTTCACCCAGCGGACCTCTCGGACCAGGGTTCACCCGATGGACCTCTTGGACCAGGGTTCATCCGGCGGACCTCTCGGACCAGGGTTCACCCGGCGGACCTCTCGGACCAGGGTTCACCCGGCGGACCTCTCGGACCAAGGTTCACCCGGTTGACCTCTTGGACCAGGGTTCACCCGGTAGACCTCTCGAACCAGGGTTCACCCGGCGGACCTCTCGGACCAGGGTTCACCCGGTGGACCTCTCGGACCAGGGTTCACCCGGCGGACCTCTTGGACCAGGGTTCACCCGGAGGACCTCTCGGACCAGGGTTCAAAGGGTTAATGCTGCAACAAGTGCACCCCACCTACACACTGTTGGACGGTGATATCGTGTAAAAGGTTGGGCTTAACCTCCAGCGAGAGGCATGATGGGACAGCAAACGAGGTTAAGCTAAAGCCGCCAACCAGAGAAGGCAGGTGGTGCATACTCTACCATAGAACAGGTTCTGAAGACAGAAGTGCCAGGTCAGGAGGCACACCAGTAACCATGCCCAAATGCAACCTGGCCAGTTTTACTTATATGTCTACGCAATAAGTGTAGCATGCGGCCTAATCAACAGTGAGCTGGCTTTACGGTGAGTCTGGGATTACAGCATGTCAGATACGGTTCGGATTCACAGACAGACAGATAAAAAAAATCTGGGCTGTGATTTATTCCTAGTATAACCGCGCCTTCAGTCAACCCAGCTATAAATGGGTACCTGACGTATGAGTTGGGGAAGGTAAAAACAGCAAGGAAGAGAACTAGTCATCCCCGCTTCACATAGGCTGTGACTTACTACATGAACAGTTAGCTTCATCCCTGATGGCAATTGTTGCCATGGGACTGACCTTTACCTTTAACACAATGAATTTCCTTCTAAGGATTACTCTTTGTTCCTCCTCAGATCAAGATCCCAGTTTCTTTTACAATGGACATCATTGTTTGTAAGACTGTCTTATCTCCATACTGCTTCTGTCTCATATCTGTCTTGTGAGGTAAGTATTGTTCTCTCTCGTCCTGCAGCAGTACGCAGCTTTGTAGGATGTGTTCCACTGTCGTGGTAAGCTTCCCATCTGCCCCAATCCTCACTTTGTTGTAAAGATGGCCCTTGAGTCTGTTATGCCCAGTTCTCAGTCGGAAGATGATGACCTGCTCTTCTCTAGTTGAATCATAGTAGTTTTCTTTACCAGAAGTCAGAGTGCTGATCAGTCCATTTTCCCCCGAAGGCTTTACTTATGGTCTTGGCCTCATTATATGTGATGCTGATGTCTGCTTGAGGGGAAGCATCTCCAAGTTTTGCTAGTCTGTCTGCAGTTTCATTGCCTTTGATATTGCAGTGGGACAGGATCCACTGACCAACCTTTGGTGTTTACTGGGAGCTGTGTCGGGGAGTGCATGCATTGCTAAAAATCGCCATCTATGTTTTGTTTTAGCGCTGCTAATATTTGATGTTCAAGGAGCTTGTCTTAAGTCTTTACCCTGACCATGAAGGAGTAGGAGGAGAAAGTTGAAATTTGGCACAGTGCTTATTCCTTCTCAATGTGGCCATCACCCGAATTTATACATTTCTGCCATCTCTGCACGACCTTGAAAAGACCTTCAGAATAAAGAAACCTATTTTTCTAACTAAACCAGTTATCACAAGCCAGTATGACATCTTTGTCACTGTCAAAATGATTTCATTTCAGCTGTTTTTTAAAGTTTTGGGAAAACAAAAAAGTCTGATGGAGCTAAATCTGGAGAATATGGTGGGTGTGGAAGAATTTCAATAATCAAATCAGTGGCTGTTTGAAGCACAAGCCTTGCTTTATGGAAGGGCGCGTTGTCATGAAGCAAAGGCAGAATTTGAGTGCGTGCTATCCCTTGTTTTCTGGTCACAGTCTTTCTTTGTTTGGTAAGGAGATCTGCATAATATTGCCCAATAACCGTGTTGCCATGAGGCAGGTAATCTTTCAATATTACACCTTTGACGTCCCAAAAAAACAGTCAGCATCACTTTTCTTGCAGATTTCTGTGCTCTTGGCTTGACATGTGTTGGTACGCCCGGGGTTTTTCACTGCATGCTGGACATTTTGGATTCTGGGTAATAATGGTGAACCCAAGTTTCATCTACTGTCACCATGGTCTGCAACATGTTTTTCAGCTGCCACATTTTGAGCAACTGGCCACAGCAATCAACCCTCGTTTGTTTCTGTTCATATACCAACAGACGCGGGACCCAGAGGGCACACATTTTTCTCATGTCCAGTCTGTTGTGTGAAATTCTAAAAACTACTTTCATTCAGTTTTGCTGACCTAGATATCTATGAAATTGTCATTTTCCTATCCTGGTCAATGATTTTCTTCACTCTTGCAGCATTTTCCTCGCTGCACTCTGAGGATGGTATTCCTGGTCTTGGAACATCAGCAACATGGGAACGGCCACACTTAAACTGCCTACACCAGTTTTTTTTACAGAAGCATACGAAGAACAGAATTCCTCAAGCACTGGTTCCATCTCCATGTGTATTTCTGTAGGTGTTTTTCCCTGCAACATCAAGAATGTCATCACAGTTCTGGCCTCTGATTTCTCCATTGTTCTGACAAACCGTTAGAGTAGCAGATCCGGTCAATAAGGTGTGTTGTGCCATGCACCATATCGGGTTAACCCGTCGAGGAGGGAAATTCATACTTCTCAAGGCCAGTACAAATTGAATGAGCTACATATGTCCCAAATTTCAACTTTCTCCTCCTACTCCTTCATAGCCAGGGTAAAAACTTAAGCCCCTTGTATCAAACAAGTACTTTGTGTTTCAAGATATTATGAAGGAAAGGTACAAATATCACAGTAAAGCTGTAAACTAGCGACACAGTGCATTCCGTTCTCCGGACAACATCCTGGTACTTGAAATGCCCTGTTTAGGGATTGGTAGCAGGAGATTGAGAATGAACGCAGAAGAAGATGAAGGAAATCTATGAAAATCATGTCCAATCATCGTTATTGGTACCCTTTTCAAGGGACAGGCAATTTGCAAAGCAAACAACAGGGGGTAGAGGCAGAAAGAGAGTGGTGCTGCAGTGGGACGGAACCAGTGAAACCCTTGTCCCTGATCAGTACTGGCCCTCTGATCAAGAAAGATATGGCCAATGACAGCCTCAGATCCATCAGCCCAGACCCTTATAGTGCCAACATGACAGTGCAGGGGTGACTTCTGGGGGCATGAACATCCCAATCGTCCGCTGGTCACTTTGTGGCAAAACTACATGACTGGAATGTGAAACTGGTTGTCTACAGACTAATGGGGGTCACTGTGGACGAGAGGTCAGGCACTCGCCCTTCAAAGCAACAAACAGAAATGATATGTGATCAAATCCCACAAGTTTTAAAGTGACCCCTGGTCTCACTGGAGATGGGACCAGAGTGCCTGCATCCTGAGTTTCCTCCAGTCATCTTGACTTATGTCTTGCCACTGATCCAAGATAACTCAGGACCAGAGAGTGAGGTCAGTGACCAGCGCAGTTTCTTCCTCATTATAATCCAAATACAGCGCAAGTTACATCTTCAAGACAATACCGTCTGATGATGTCACCATCAACTCTTGCGATGGGCAACTAACAATAGCTAACATGTGATTAAATGCTTGGAATAACAGAGGAGAGACTCATTTCTTCCTATCCAATGCACAGTAGAGGTCCAACACATATATATATATAACAAATGGACATAACAGATGATAATGGTGTGACAGCATCTGAACAAAATCCAACCACGACATAACTCTGAGTGTTGCTGTGTGCACACTGATATGAAACCGTTAATCATCATCTTTTCAAGTGCTCAACGCTAAACGATTTTAGGAAAATGCTTCTTCCTCTGATGCCAGATAAATGGAACACTTTTTATGGCACTAGACAACAATTGATAAACATGTGCAGATACGATGGCATATGGTCAAAGGGCAAGAGCCCAGATGCTGCTGGATCCGTAAAAATAAGAAATGATACGACAGCAGAAAACAGTTCTGAGGAAAGTTTGTAGGACAACAAACATGACCAATCCTGAGATAAGTTTGTACGACAACAAACATAAACAAACCTGAGACAAGTTTGTACGACAACAAACATAAACAAACCTGAGATAGGTTTGTACGACAATAAACATAAACACACCTGAGATATGTATCTGTCATCAAACGAATGCTTCGCCAGCTGGTTGCGTAAAACTGTGATTGCACATCGCCTGATCGCTCGCTGTTCAGTCATTGCCAGCCGTAGTTCAAATAGCAGGAGTCCAACCAGGTAGTGGTGTTTTCTGTACTCGTCTGACAAGCAGTAGTCATGCTTTAGATCTATTAAACAGAAGAAGAGAAGCAGGTAGCACGGACATTTAACAATCCATATTAGAAGGGGAGCCAAGGTAGCCCAGTGGTTAGTGCACTGGTGGCCAATCTGAGCAATTGAGGGGTTCAGTCCCAAGTTAGTGCAGGATTTTTTTCAGATCGGGAAATGTCTCTCGGGGGTCCACCCAGCCTAAAATATTTGATACTAGAACAATCCTAGTCTTAGTCGGCCTGTACTTCAACAGGGCCAGATGCCTTGTGCAGGTCCCAGCTCTAGCGTGAAGTGGATGTAGCCGGGAGGAGGACTTCCTGCTTAGCAGACTAGGCGCGAGCAGCTTATTACTCCACTGCATTGGGACAAGTGTCGTGGAGAGTAGTTAACTGATGTGCAAGTCCATCTTAATAGACTCAAACACTGGAGCAAAGTAGACCCACAGCCTGTTAGATGTCATCTATACTGCTCTTAAACAAACCATCTAACCATAGCAGGTGTTATGCATGTCACACCTATTACAACATGCTCCCTGTGTGGCAGTGGTGCTATTCTTGTATTTGTCATACACAAAGACGCCGGTAGACCACTTGGGACAGAATAATCTGAGAAAGTAGCAGCCGGTCTGATGTCGACCACATCACTTCTAGCGTGCCATTGGTCAAGAAAAATATGGACTTCGCACTATATTCCTAATATGCCACATTGACGTGAAATCAAGATCTACTTACTTACATTGAAAAGATCAACTGTTCCTGTCTGTCTAAAAGGGCCCAAGGTTGACATTGATAACATAACGTAGGGATGATCAACATGTTTATCAGCGTCTGTTTAGTGGAAATAGTTTCAGTATCAGTGCCAACTGGTGGTTAACTTTGTTTGCCTTTTGATCCTATTTTCTATCTCCCTGTTCAGTGTGCCGTCTTGAATAAACCTATATTTGGCTGATCAAATTTCTTTTTCTCCCTTTGTCTCCCTACAAAGCATAGACTCACTAATGTAGAAGACGTCTTATTAGGAAGCTTGGTTACAAGCATTTTTTGTACTCTTGCAGCATTTTCTGTAGCAATTAATTTGCCTATGTGAGGTTGTTAACCTCATCTGCAACTTTATTCAACCAACTTTCAACACATGCATGCAGGTGGTGAATGCTTGGAATAAATTGCCACAGGAAGTAGTGGAAGCAGGGACAATTAATGCATATAAGAATAGATTGGATGCGCATAGCTTTTAGAGCAAGGAAATGTAAATGGAACTGGTTGTATACAGACTTTGCTGAGTCTCCTAAACCAGTATAAAGAAGTTAAGTTAAGTTAAGATGAGGTGGACTCTTTCTGTTCTCCAGGATCCACAGAAGATCCAGACAAAACTGCATGCACAACTTTCAGCTTGTGTACACAAACTGTGACCTACCAATCGCGTGTACAACTTTGTCCATCAATGTCAAGTAAATTATTAAACACTTCTATCATAAAAACACTACAGTTCTCCTCCTCTCTGATCAAATGATACTATGCCCGTTGAGGTTCACGGAAGAGACTGTGCATTTCAGGTCTTTGCTGATCCCTCCCCCACAGATCCGAGCATCGTCGTTCCCCCAGGCCAGACAGCCTTTATTTCATCTGCATAGGTGGGGCAGTCCTGCCGGATATGTTCTTGTGTTTGCTTGGGTGCTCCGCAACCGCACGTGCCTGTGTCTCTAAGACCCATTCTTGAGTCTGCAATGTCCCATTCTGAGTCTGAAGATCCTTGTTTGTCCACCTCTCCCAAGCTTGTCATTTCCTGCTTGTATTAAATACAACATTCCTCTGGTTCGCCAGACTCCCTATTCTCCCGACATGGCTCCTTGACACATTCTTCTGGTTCACCAGATTCCCCATTCTCCCGACATGGCTCCTTGACACATTCCTCTGGTTCGCCAGATTCCCCATTCTCCCGACATGGCTCCTTGACACATTCTTCTGGTTCACTAGACCCCCTATTCTCCCGACATGGCTCCTTGACACATTCCCCTGGATTGCCAGACTCCCTATTCTCCCGACATGGCTCCTTGACACATTCCCCTGGATTGCCAGACTCTCTATTCTCCCGACATGGCTCCTAGTGATTTTTGGCTGTTCCCCAGGCTGAAAATTTCACTGAAAGGGTCCTGATTTAACTCACAAGAAGCCATTAAGCAAAATGCGATGACCTGACTGCACTGCATTCCCAAAAGAGGTCTTCCTGAAATACTTCCTACAGTGATGGACCAGCTGGGAGGTGTGGGGAGTCCCAAAGAGAGTACTTTGAAGAAGATTACGGTTTCGTACCTCCAGGTGAGTAATTGTATTTTTCAGGTACAAAGATAGAATAGTTTTTTAACACACTGTCATATTGTTGCTAAGCCTAGCAACTAATTTATTAAATTTATTTATCTGCATTTATTGAAAACCGTACGCCTGCAATCTATAGCCGTGGGACTTCTCTTGTCAATATGATATGACATGTTGCAAATCACATCTTTGTATTGATAAATCATTTATTGGCTGTGTCATGTCAATGGTTCAAATATCTATATAAAAAATTGCAACTAATTCTGGGAAAATAGTGTCATGGCCAATGTTATGTCAAAGATTAAAATACACATAAAAGGTGGCAACAAATTCTTGGATAATAGTGTTATGTTAATATAAACTGTTATGTTAATGGTTAAAACATATTTACTGTTATGTCAATGGCTAAAATAGACATATACTGTTGCATTAATGGCTAAAATTGAATGGATAAAATATATATATATATATATATATATATATATACTGTTAAGTTAATGGCTAAAATATATATTACTGTTATACTGTTAAGTTAGTGGCTAAAATACAGTTGCATTAATGGCTAAAAATAATGGCTAATATATATATATATATATTTATATATATATATATATATATATATACTGTTAAGTTAATGGCTAAAATATATTTACAGTTAAGTTAATGGCTAATATATGGCTAAAATATATATATATATATATATATATATATATATACTGTTATGTCAATGGCTAAAAAATAATGGCTAATACATAAATATATATATATATATATATATATATACTGTTAAGTTAATGGCTAAAATAAATATAAGACCGAGTTCTGAGACGAAAAGAGATGATAAATATTGCAAGTGATGACATTTTAGAGTGTACCTATATACCTTCCAAGGACATCTAAAGATCTGACAAGATGTTTAACCCACTGATACTTGAATATTAATATTTTAACCAATAAATTAATCAACTTTTATATTTTAAACCTACTTGTATCTTAGAATGAATACTTTAAACCAATTTATATTTATAAATTTTGTATTTTTTTTAATTTACTGATATTTCACAATAACTATTTTAAACCTCAATATAATTTTCCATGATTTCCTCAAAAGTAGTCAAAGCTAATATGCATCTCATTTTGTGGGGTTCAAGAAACACATTTAGAATACAGCTACAACAATTGTTTGTTGACAAGATACACTAGGGTCATACACAATGAGCTGTATGAAGTCAAGTTAATGGACCAAGGGATGTATGAAGTCAAGTTAATGGACCGAGGGATGTACAAAGTCAAGTTAATGAACCATGTGCTGTATAAAGTCAAGTGACCAAGGGATGTATGAAGTCAAGTTAATGGACCAAGGGAAGTACCAAGTCAAGTTAATGGACCAAGTGCTGTATGAAGTCAAGTTAATGGCCCGAGAGATGTACCAAGGTAAGTTAATGGACCAAAGGATGTATGAAGTCAAGTTAATGGCCCAAGGGGTGTACGAAGTCAAGTTAATGAGCCAAGGATGTACCAAGTCAAATTAATGGACCGAGGGATGTACAAAGTCAAGTTAATGAACCAAGTGCTGTATGGGGTCAAGTTAATGGACCAAGGATGTACCAAGTCAAATTAATGGAACGAGGGATGTACAAAGTCAAGTTAATGAACCAAGTGATGTATGAAGTCAAGTTTATGGACTGAGGGATGTACAAAGTCAAATTAATGGACCACATGCTGTATGAAGTCAAGTTAATGGACCGAGGGATGTACGAAGTCAAGTTAATGAACCATGTGCTGTATGAAGTAAAGTGACCAAGGGATATATGAAGTCAAGTTAATGGACCAAGGGATGTATGAAGTCAAGTTAATGAACCATGTGCTGTATGAAGTCAAGTGACCAAGGGATGTATGAAGTCAAGTTAATGGACCAAGGGATGTATGAAGTCAAGTTAATGAACCATGTGCTGTATGAAGTCAAGTGACCAAGGGATGTATGAAGTCAATTTAATGGCCCGAGAGATGTATCAAGGTAAGTTAATGGACCAAAGGATGTATGAAGTCAAGTTAATGGACCAAGGGATGTACAAAGTCAAGTTAATGAGCCATGATCTGTATGAAGTCAAGTTAATGGACCAAGGATGTACCAAGTCAAATTAATGGACCGAGGGATGTACAAAGTCAAGTTAATGAACGAAGTGCTGTATGAAGTCAAGTTAATGGACCGAGGGATGTACAAAGTCAAGTTAATGGACCACATGCTGTATGAAGTCAAGTTAATGGACCGAGGGATGTATGAAATAAAGTTAATGAACCATGTGCTGTATGAAGTCAAGTGACCTAGGGATGTATGAAGTCAAGTTAATGGACCAAGTGCTGCATGAAGTCAAGTTAATGGACCAAGTGCTGCATGAAGTAAGTTAATAGACCAAGTGCTGCATGAAGTAAGTTAATAGACCAAGTGCTGTACCAAGTCAAGTTAATGGGATATGTGCTGTACCACGTCAAGTTGACTGATCAAGTGCTGTACAAAGTCAAGTTAATGTGTCATGTGCTATTTGAAGTCAAAGTAATGGGTCATGTGCTGTATGAAGTCAAGTTAACAGACCAAGCGATGTATGAAGTTATAAGTCTTGGTGTGCTGCATTTGAACTGACACGCCAACAATTTTGAGACCCCAAAGTTACACAGCGGTAGGGTAGAAAGTTTAATTCACACTTTACTATAATGGAACCTTCCATATGAATATATGGACTCACTCACCCAATGGTGAACTAGATCTGATTGATGCAATTGCAAATTATATATAAGACATGGCATGCAAAACATGCAAGCAAAATGCATTATAACTTAGCAAAATATCAAAAGAAGGGCCAATGAATGCAAAAAACAGCAAAAGAAGGGCCAATGAATGCAAAAACAGCAAAAGAAGGGCCAATGAATGCAAAAACAGCAAAAGAAGGGCCAATGAATGCAAAAACAGCAAAAGAAGGGCCAATGAATGCAAAAACAGCAAAAGAAGGGCCAATGAATGCAAAAACAGCACAAGAAGGGCCAATGAATGCAAAAACAGCAAAAGAAGGGCCAATGAATGCAAAAACAGCAAAAGAAGGGCCAATGAATACAAAAACAGCAAATGAAGGGCCAATGAATGCAAAAACAGCAAAAGAAGGGCCAATGAATGCAAAAACAGCAAATGAAGGGCCAATGAATGCAAAAACAGCAAATGAAGGGCCAATGAATGCAAAAACAGCAATTGAGATTGTTATAAAAAGTAGAATTGATAAATAAATTAATGTCATGAACTTTTAGAATAATAATTTTCCACACCAGTAGTACAAAAGATGAGAAAAATAGTTTTTCAAGCATGTCTTTAAATGGCTGAGGGCTGTGATTCAATTGATTGGCATCCTGGCAGTTTCGAGAGACAATGGAAGTCACGTGAGAGAAGGGCCTTAGTCAGTTGTTGTTCTTGCCTTCGCTGCTCATGTTTGGGGTCTGCATCTTGACTTCCCCTGCCTGGAGGTCAGCACACAAAGCCTGCCTCCAGCCGGGTCTGTCTTTTGTAAGTTTCTTCCAGTTGCAGGCGTTCATATCCAACGCTTTGTCACGCTTACAAACATCTTTTTAGCGGAGGAAGGGCCTATCTTTCTTATGGTTGCCTGTGGACAACTCTCCGCAGAGGATATCTTTTGGAATTTGTCTGTCCTCCATTCTGAATACATCACCAAGCTACCGCAAGCAATGCTGGCGAAGGATCGTAACTAATAGGCTTGTGAACAGGGATAGCAACCTCATCATGTAAAATGAGTTGTTACAGAAACCACGATTGCAAAAGTACACGTGTATGATTTGATGTTTGCTTCCAGTAAGGAACTAGTCGCAGCAGAAGTCCTATACTTCACAGGAAGTATAAAGGAGATAAGACGAAGATCGTTTCCGGTCACAATACTTCTTTAACATATGTCCAGAAAATGACGTCGTGACATTGTATCGTAATTTACGGTGAGGCTGCGATATTTGTGCCTTTCAGCCGAGAACAACCAATTTCAGCAAGCTTTTTTAGGTACTGTATTTGCCTTCCCACTGCAATCCCTATTCTCTTAGCCAGACTGCACTAGTGTAACCGGTTTTCGAGGCCACCACTTTAATGGAAAATTGGGTTTTAGTCAGTTGTGGTTCGCTGCCACTGATGAAAGCTGCCAGCTATGATTTGAGTCGCTGATTACTGTCTGTCAGCTCAATCACTCCTGCATCTTTAACCTCCATTCTAGTGTAAAGTACTTCTTGCAGTTCCACAAACTGTGTATTGGTTTTTTTTTGGTTTTTTTATTGTTCTCATTATCATGTCTTATTTCTGTGCGAGAAAAGATGGCGCCATAACTGGCCGCGGGTCTACATTGCTCTTTTGTTTTAGTTCATTATAGATGCTACCAGACCATGTATTTGCTGGGAATTCACACTAGTCGACGACTTACACTTGTGTTGTTGTTTTCCATTTGGGCTGGGTAATTCATTCGTTTTGTGTGTTTTCTTCCATCCGATTATCCTGGTCTGGACATCGGCTATATAAATAGCACTACGCTTAAACATGTGTCATATTTCATGGTCTGGCTCACACGGCTGAACTTCACGAGATTGGCACCCTTTGCCCTAGCTGAAGACAGTGTCAGCTTTGTTGTATGAAATTTAGACACAACTATAATGAACTGCCACCTGGAGAGAGGTGGGCTCCATCAGGTGTGTAGCGTCCCAAGACACACTGTTGTTGTATAGCGGATGCTGGTACTACAAACTACAATAACTGTGCCTCTACGACCTTCTAGGTTATGGGACTGATGATGATTTCTGTGCAAATGATCATTTTTAATATTCTATGAAACATAAACCAAAGCAAAAATTCTTTAAAATTAAAAGAAGGAGAAAAAATATTTTTTTAAAACACACACACACATATATATATATATATATATTGTTTTCTGGGTCACTTACAATGATTTTTGGTAGTTAATTTAACATCTTTATGCTGGTTTAGAAGACTCTGCAGAGTCTGTATACAACCAGTTTCTTTTACATTCACTAGGCCTAAAAATACCTATGCACGTCCAATCTATTCTTGAATGCATTAATTGACCCTGCCTCCACTGGTTTTCACAAACACCTGTTGTGAGATAAGCAAATGTAGCAGCGGCTTTGCCAATATGTCTGTTTTTTTTGTGGCTCTAGAGAGCTTGTTGTTGATGCAGGACCCCAGGTATGTGAATTGGTGCACAGCTGCTAGTTCGTAATTATCTATGTTAAGAGTTGGTGTGGCATCTACTTCCTGTCCCAGCACATTTGTTTTGTTGAGACTTATTGTGAGACCAAAATCTTTGCACGTCTGGGAGAAGCGATCTATCCATCTCTGAAGTTCCTGCTGACTTTGAGAGACAATTGTAGCATCATCAGCAAAAAGCAAGTCCCTGATGGTGATCTCCCTTATCTGGTTGTGGTCTTGAGCCTTGCAAGATTAAACAGCCGACCATCCGACCTAGTGTGAAGGCAGACTCCTTTATTTGTATTACCCAATGCATGCTCCAGTAGATGAGCAAATAAGATTTTGAACAGTGTCTGGAGCAAAAAGCTAACCACCTTCTGTTTTGCAGACGTGAGAATGGACATGCAAAGAATTCAGGCAGATGGAAGTCATAGAGGAAAACTAGCACTACATGATTGCACAATTTGTGGATGACACAAACCATGCAGAAGTGTCTCATTAAAAACAGGTGGATATATTGAAGTTGGATTTAGATCAAGTTAGAGAATTTGAGAGCTGTAAAATAGTTTAATGTAGATAAATGTACAGTCATCCACGTGGGTAGATCCGATTTGGGACATAATTATAGAATGGGAGAAGAAAACAATATTAGAAAGATAGAAAAGGAAAAGGACCTAGGGGTTATAATAGATCATACAGGTAACCAAGTCCAGGTAGCAATGAAAAAGGCAAATTCAATGTTAGGTATGATAACAAGAAATATTAAACATAGAAGCAAGGAAGTGATAGTCAAACTGTATAAGGCTTTAGTTAAACCTAGATTGGAGTACTGTGTACAGGTGTGGAGTTCTTATCGTAGAGGGGATATAAACATTCTGAAAAGGATACAAAGAAGAGCGACGAAACTTACAGTGGGATTCCGGAATTATAGTTATGAGAAAAAGTTCAGAAAAACTGACCTACAATGTCTATAAGAGAGAAGAATTCAAGGTGACAATACAGGTTTATAAGATGATCAATGGAAAGGATAAATTAGACTATAACAATTTTTTCAAAATACAACCACCTACCGGAACAAGAGGGCATAGCTACAAATTAATTAAAGAGAGGTCCAGATAAGATAGCAGGAAATATTTTTTTAGTCAGAGAGTGGGGAATGCTTAAAATGTATTGCCACGGGAAATAATGGTGTCAATTAATGCATTCAACAATAGATTGTATGCGCATACTATTTAGATCAAGTGAAGCAAAACAAACTTGTTGTAAACAGACTCTGCAGAGTCTTCTAAACCAGTATAAAGACGGTAAGCCATTGTACATATGTAGTAAAATCATGGATGGGTGCAATTTGAGTTTAAACAAACTTAATACCATACATGTCATTGCACATTTTGGCCAGTATCAGCCATTTGCAGCTGTTGCCCCAAGGTTTTTTGTTTGTCTTTTTTGCCTTTTTTCATTCAATTGTTTGCTAAGATGGAGCATACTGTACTGTGTTCTGTGCCTTATGGCCCAGTGCATCCAACTTCAGCACACATTTTTTTATGGGTTTAGTTCCCAAGGGGACACTACCTTGCTGAATATATGTATGTAAGGAAGTGAAAAAAAAGTGAAGTTCCTGTTTATATGCCAGTTTGGCATGTTGAGAATATGGTGTTTGACCTATATTTTCTTGACCAAGGGTACACTTGGGGCAATATGTTTGGTTTGTGGGAAGAACAATAAATTTAAAGATCTCATTAACACACTATGTGGCATGTTGGGAATATGGTGTTAGGCCCATATTATCTTGACCAACCAAAGGCAGCAGGCAGTCTTCGTCTACCTCGGCAGTTGGCAGTCCTTTGACGCACGTAGTAGTCACGACATGACCCGTAGGATAGGCTTAGCGGCTTCATACATGCACTCGTTCCGCAGAGTCTGGTCCCAGCAATGTCCCTGGAGACCGGGCTTCGTATTTACTCCTCCTGCATTGACCCCATTCTCCTGTATGGCTCCGTCCTTGACATTACTACAGCAGTGTCTTGAGGGAGGCCTTACACCTGCGCAACCAGAGGCGCATCCTTTGGATCATCTGGCATGACATGATTTCTAACAGCGAAGTATTTCGATGTACTCATCTTGCAGGCATTGTCACAACGATTGATCACTGTCGGTTTTCACTCTTCAGTCACGTTATTCGCCTTTCCCGGTAAGTCCCAGCCCACGAGTTGCTCCAGTAGGCTGTGAGTGCGAGTTACAGGAAGAAGCCATGCTCATCCTGGAGGCATCCTCGGTTCCGCCCTCACAACACCTGGCTAAAATATATCGCCACCTGCCCAACAGAACTGCAGGTCACCTGGGACACGGCCATCAGACGCGATCATGGATACGGTCATTCAACGCTGGTCGCCTAAGCGTACTATTGATTCAACCAAAGCCCACTAGGGGTGATGTGGTCAGCATTCCTCCATTCGCCTTTACTTCCCTTTACTATTACCCATTATTTTAGACTGAGTCAACCAGGAAGCCGTTTTTGAGATTTAAAAAAAAATTCTTGCACCAACTGAGAACCTGAACTCAGATCATTCGCTAGGTTGTGAGCCATGTCCCTAGCCACTTAAGCATACAGTCTCCGTTTGTGTTTTCTAACTATCTTTCTACTGCCAGTTCAGGTATAATTTATTCAGAAGGCATTATATTGAAATGACTACTAAACCTCTTGGGGCTACTACTTAAGATTAAGAAGCTGGCATGATTATATCAGGCACCGAAGACTCAGCATGAAATGAGCTGACAGCAGCAAGTGATTCACAGCTGGTTGCCTGCATCAGAATCAGTAACCAATAACTGACCAAGACCCTATTCTGCTTCCAAGTGCCAGCCCTGGAAACAGACTGCAGCCATGCAGCCTGGCTAAGAGATTTAGGGATGGAAGAGGGAAGATAATGGTGCAGATACCACAGCCTTGCTATAAACTATGATGAAATATCTCAAACGTCCGTTTCAAGATGAACGATGAAGAAGAATCTAACCTTTCCAAAAGAGGGTTTACATTTAAATACAAGCAACCCATCGAAAACATAAGGAATGACATACTCAAGCTGGACTGACAAAGCAGTGAACAAATCTAAACAACATATATGATTCACCAAACACTAAATGCAAGAACATAAATGCCAACTTGTTTGGGGCCAACAATAATTTTCACCCGTTTTCCCGCATTTCCTTCGGTGTCAGGAAATGCATAATTTTGTACAGCTTTTTTCTTCTTTTATTAATTGTATTTTTGCTACTTATATAAAAATACTTTCTCTCATTCCTGGGCATCTAGAGCGACATATAAAAAGACATGGCAATAGGTCCTAACATCTCTAATCAGAACCAATCATGACAATAGGCCCTGACATCTCCAATCAGAACCCAATATTTTTTTAAATAACAAATAATCTTTCTGATGTTTAATGCTCACAATGGGTAAGTTTACTTTTTTGTGCGCCCTGAAAAGGACGTTAAGTGGCAGGTTGTAGTAGCTTTCCTCGCATACTGAGCATGCTGATGAAGGTGGGCCGCGGTCCTCCAGGCAGTTGTGCTATTGTGCTATGCTTGGCTTCATCTGCGTGGCGCTCACTACTGCAAGGATCACATCGATCCACACCTTGTCAGCCAAAATGCCTTAAAAACAGCCTGTTTCCAGGGAATGCTACATGGAAGACAGATTGTGGTCTTAGTCAATGTATTGTGCCTGACCCTAACGCAACGTCCTGGTCAGTATGTTGTCCCTGACTGGACTAACGTCTCAGTTTACCGTTCTTTCAGATAATTTATTTCTTAAACGGGTTGAAAATAATACTGAGCTTATCAGAAAAAGGCAGCCAACAGTTTCTGAGCTTACTAAATTCCATAACTTTTCTGTCAATTTGAGGATAAGAAACTTTCTCATCTCATTAAGACCCATAGCTTCACTGTCAAATGGAGGGGTTTGTGTTATTTTAACAAATATTACACATAACTTTCAGGCCACATTTTTAACAATTAATACACAAGGGTTGCTCAGAAAGTCATGTCCCACAATCGTAACAGAATAAAGATCAAGTGAAAATTTGCAGGTTGCAACACGGACGTATCCCGCTTATGTGTGCGTAATTGCACGTCCTTCCGACAGACAAAACTGCTGGAAGTTGTTCATTAAAATGGGGTCAGTGTGCAATACAAACAATAAGCTGTAACGGAATTCTTGGCGGTAGAGAAAGAAAGTGTGAGGAACATTCACAAATATTTGTGTGTTGTGTAGGGAAGTCATGCAGCTGATAGTACTACAACTGGAAGCTGGGTTCAGGAACGTAAAGATTCAAGAAGTGGAGAGACTGATCTGAGTGATTGGCTGTGGTCTAGGTGTCATTCCACAGCCACCAGCCCGACATGTTGCAGTATACCAGTGCTGTTATTCATGAGAAGTATCTCATCACAAATCCACAATTGGCTCTGCACTTTCAGTCAGGAATGAAAGTATGTTGGCAATTTTCGACTATTTTGGATATGCGAAGGTATGCACAAGACTCCTCAAAGTCTCACAACTAACCAAAGACATCAAAGAATATGGCTACCTGAACAGGATACAAGTTGATGCAGGAACGGCATGTATGCCCTTGTTTCACAATGGTGTAAGGCTATAGAAGTGGATGGAGATTATGAGAAAAAATAGCATGTGTAAAAGAAACGATCAGTTATACTGTTCGCGAATTTCATATATTGTGAATAAATAGTTTAAAAAGAAAAAGTTTAGCCGCATTAATTTCTGAGCAATTCTCGTACATACATTATTTTTTTTTAAATTGAAATTTTTCGTCTTGTACAGTTTTAATTGGTCAGGTGTATCATCGCATAAAGTTGACAAGTATGCAAAGAACAATTGTGCCACTAAATCTACACACTGTGCAACTCCAACAAAAAGAGAGAAAAAATGTAGCATCTATTCTGTGCTATGGTTGTCTAGGTTAGGAATATATAGAGTTTTACCTTCCAATTTGATCTCTGAAAATAAGAGAGTTCATATGGGAAAATAGTGTCATGGTCGTGTTATACCGTGCTTGATTCTTAGATCACGTGGATTAGAAAAAAACTGG
This sequence comes from Ariolimax columbianus, assembly GCA_036924085.1. Taxonomy (NCBI): domain Eukaryota; kingdom Metazoa; phylum Mollusca; class Gastropoda; order Stylommatophora; family Arionidae; genus Ariolimax; species Ariolimax columbianus. The sequence goes on from JAVGWX010000021.1 coordinate 19,376,278, forward strand.
TTGTATACATACTCTGCATAGTTTTCTACACCAGTATAAAGAAGTTAAGTACGTCAATGGTTAAAATATTTATAAAATTTGGTAACAAATTCTGGGACAATAGTGTCATGGCCATGTTATAGTTATTGCCCATTGCAAGCGATGATGGCCACAATCTCCCACTACCAAACCCTGAAAGGGCTTAAGTAGCAGAATGCAGTCCAGAGAACGGAATGCGTTGTCGTAGTTTACAGCTTGACTGCAATATTTGCACCTTTCAGTCCAACACATCCGACTTCAGCAAGCATTTTTTGAGTACCGGGTTAGCATTCCCTCTTCGATCCCTTCTCCTTAGCCAGTCTGCCCTGCTGCAGCCTGTTATTCAGGATCACCGCGTGGAGGTGTAGAAGGGTCTTGGCAGCTCTGGTTCGCAGGCCCTGACGCTAGCAGTCAGCTATGGGTCGCTGCCACTGCAACTCATGCGCTGCTCAGCATCTTGATCCCCCATAAACAGTTCAATGATTCAATATTGGAAAGGTCCCTTCACCACCCCCCTATTCCCCAGAACTGGCTTCATGCGACTTTTGGTCCTTGCCAAGACAAAGTGCCATTCAAAGGGACGAGATTCAGACAAATTCGATGAAATGCCTGATGATGATCTAAAACAAAAATGACTTCCAGAAATGCTAGCAGTGGTGAAAGCGCCACTGGAAAAGTGTGCCAACTTAGAAGATGCCTATTTCGAAGGGGATTGGGTTGTGAATGAAATAGGTAGGGGACTGAGTGGTCTCGAGGTCGCAGGTTTTTTTGGGGTTTTTTTTTTGCGTTCGCCTTATTTATCTATTCCCCAAGGCGGTGTGCGTTGCACTGTGGTTTTTATTTTGTGTCTGTCAGCCAAGTGCATCTGACTTCAGCATGCATTGTATGTAAGGGTCTGCTTCCTCCTGCATTTTCTAAGGGTTTGCTTCCCCAGGGTAACGGCCGGTGCTGTGATGGTGATCGAACCCAGCACCTTCTGGTTGTGAGCCGTGTTACTTAACCACTAGCCCACGCCGTCCCCAAGGGTCGCAGGTTTTAATCACTGTGTAGACCGGCATTTTTTTCATGTGGATTTTCTGTTATTTCCCCAGATATCTTGGTAGTAGAGATTGAACACCCGTGTGCAGTATCGTGTACGTTAAAAATCCCTCGGCAGTTGAAAATAGGAAAAGTGTAAGCTTAACAGCCGCTACCCAGCCAAATTTGAAAATGATATTAAAAATCTACCCAATCTATTACGGGATCCTCACCGGTGCTACGGAGTTTGTGCATTGTGCTGAGATTCTCCAACAATGTGGAGAAGAACAGAGCACTTGTTGGTTAAACCGTATGCAATGACCTTGATTCTTCAACTAAACTAAACAGGTAAACAAGTTTTTCTCCAACTTATGGTTGGTTGTGATTTGATTGAGCCTTGAAGTTTAGTCAGATACAAATGCAAAAGATGAATGGAGATTGATATTATCAGCACGATATGGATGTGTTAAAAAACTACAAGACCAAATTATGATATATGATATATGGGTAAGTGAGGGAGTAGGTATGATACAGAGTAAATATGGATTCAATTTTTGTATGAAAACAATACAAATGCAAATGGAGTATAGCAAACAATTCTTTGTCATTGGATACGGATGAGGGTTTTTGGGTGTTGGGTTTATGTAGATGTTATCTGCTTTTACTGAAGAGTGTATGTGTGTGAGAGGTGAGAGAGAGAGAGTGTGTGTACATGTGAGAGTGTGTGTGTACATGTGAGAGTGTGTGTGTACATGTGAGAGTGTGTGTGTACATGTGAGAGTGTGTGTGTACATGTGAGAGTGTGTGTGTACATGTGAGAGTGTGTGTGTACATGTGAGAGTGTGTGTATACATGTGAGAGTGTGTACATGTGAGAGTGTGTGTGTACATGTGAGAGTGTGTGTGTACATGTGAGAGTGTGTGTGTACATGTGAGAGTGTGTGTATACATGTGAGAGTGTGTGTGTATATGTGAGAGTGTGTGTGTACATGTGAGAGTGTGTGTGTACATGTGAGAGTGATTGTTCTTGTTGTTTCGAATGTCCACAATGAGTAAGTGTACTCTTTTGTGCGCCCTGAAAAGGATGATAAGTGGCGGGTTGTAGTAGCTTTCCTCACATCCCGAGCGTGCTGATGAAGGTGGACCGGGGTCCTCCAGGCGGTTGTGCTAAGCTTGGCTTCATCTGCGTGCCCACCTTGGGTGCCGGAGGTCACAGGTCGAATCACGGACCGAGATGTTTTTACCACTGATCTCTGGGTAGCGAGATCGAACTCCCGTGTTCAGTGTCGAGCACATTAATAATCCCTTGGCAGTTGGAAATAAGAAAGAGTAGGCTTAACAGCAGCTGCCACGACAACATTTTAAAATTTTAGGTAAAAATGTGCCCAAATTATTGGTACCTTCCTCCAGTCCCCCAGGCCTTGTAAGTTTTAAAATACCTACTACGTATAGCCGAAGCCTTCGGCTTCCTGTTTGAATACCAGGATTCCAAGTATTTCTATTATACTCATACTCAGTTCCATACCCACACTCAGTTCCCTACCCACACTCAGTTCCCTACCCACACTCAGTTCCATACCCACACTCAGTTCCCTACCCACACTCAGTTCCATACCCCCACTCAGTTCCATACCCCACACTCAGCTCCATACCCACACTCAGTTTCCTGTCCGCACTCAGTTTCCTGTCCCCACTTAGTTTCCTGTCCCCACTTAGTTTCCTACCCACACTCAGTTTCCTGTCCGCACTCAGTTTCCGGTCCCCACTCAGTTTCCGGTCCCCACTTAGTTTCCTACCCACACTCAGTTTCCTGTCCGCACTCAGTTTCCGGTCCCCACTCAGTTTCCTGTCCCCACTTAGTTTCCTACCCACACTCAGTTTCCTGTCCGCACTCAGTTTCCTGTCCCCACTCAGTTTCCTGTCCGCACTCAGTTTCCGGTCCCCACTCAGTTTCCGGTCCCCACTTAGTTTCCTGTCCCCACTTAGTTTCCTACCCACACTCAGTTCCATACCCACACTCAGTTTCCTGTCCCCACTCAGTTTCCTACCAACACTCAGTTCCATACCCACCACTCAGTTCCTGTCCCCACTCAGTTTCCTACCCACACTCAGTTCTTGTCCCCACTCAGTTCCATACCCACACTCAGTTCTTGTCCCCACTCAGTTCCATACCCACACTCAGTTTCCTGTCCCCACTCAGTTTCCTGTCCCCACTCAGTTTCCTACCCACACTCAGTTCCATACCCACACTCAGTTCCTGTCCCCACTCAGTTTCCTGTCCCCACTCAGTTCCTGTCCCCACTCAGTTTTCTGTCCCCACTCAGTTTCCTACCCACACTCAGTTCCTGTCCCCACTCAGTTTCCTGTCCCCACTCAGTTCCTGTCCCCACTCAGTTTTCTGTCCCCACTCAGTTTCCTGTCCCCACTCAGTTCCTGTCCCCACTCAGTTTTCTGTCCCCACTCAGTTTCCTACCCACACTCAGTTTCCTGTTCCCACTCAGTTTCCTACCCACACTCAGTTTCCTGTCCCCACTCTCAGTTTCCTACCCACACTCAGTTTCCTGTCCCCACTCTCAGTTTCCTACCCACACTCAGTTTCCTGTCCCCACTCTCAGTTTCCTACCCACACTCAGTTTCCTGTCCCCACTCAGTTTCCTACCGACACTCAGTTTCCTGTCCCCACTCAGTTCCTGTCCCCACTCAGTTTCCTGTCCCCACTCAGTTTCCTACCGACACTCAGTTTCCTGTCCCCACTCAGTTTCCTACCCACACTCAGTTTCCTGTCCCCACTCAGTTTCCTACCCACACTCAATTTCCTACCCACACTCAGATCCATACCCACACTCAGTCTATATACTCACACACACAATCAATCTTGCTACCTATATATCTTTCCATCCATCCCTCCCCACACATACTCCCCAACACCCACAACCACACACCCACATGCTAATCCACACTGCCATACCTTTGTCATGTGTTATTGAGGGTCTGGCAAAAAGCACTTATCAATTCCCCAAAAAAACAATTCTAGCCTAGATTTCTAGAGTGAAAATAACTTACGTTCTCTTGTGGCAAAATCTTCAAATAACGAGACAAAAGAAACCAAAAACATCAAGCAAGAATCCAATATATATAATTTTTGCTTGATAAACCACTTGTCAGTAACATTTGTATCGATGTGGGTCCAAACTTCATCTCCATTTATTTTCTCCTGGGCTATGGAGGCTCAGTAGGTAACAAGACAGAACGTGGATGTTAAAGTGGAGTTCAAGGGAATCTGCCAACGCGCTGGCGGTCTAACCCGCTTGTCATTTTCTGCCTCAGAAGTACCAGGAAGCTGCAGGCATGCTTCAATGTTCATCCCTTCTTCTGTGTATGTGGCATACTCTCTAATTTTGTGTCTTCTTGCGTAAACAACCACATCACTCACCAATGATAATTGATGTGGGTCGAAATTGTGGAGATTCTGCATGCGTTGGTTTCAAGACTAAGTCCGACCACGTGTCTCTCAAGAGCGAGATACACTCACAGTTTGTTCTCCACTTTCCTTTAAGTGTCCATGTTTCAACAGCATAGCATATTGTAAGGAGCATAGTGAAGTTGAAGAGACAAGCACGTAGTGCCCAGGACTGTCTTGATGGACGAGAAGGCCGCCGAGTCCATGCAGCGACATCTTGTTAGTTCTGGATCTACTATTCTGCACGTCAAGAGGCAGCATATATGTGTGTCTGTGCGTGCGTGTGTTTTTTTAAATTGTTTTTCAACGTTTTCTATACATATATGTGTGTGTTTTTGTTTCTTTTATTTCCTCAAATGTTAGATAATTAATCTGTGCTATTACATATTATTTAAAAAAAAATTATTCTTTGTGTTATGTGTGCAATTGACAAAAATTGATTCTATTAAAAATAAAATTTAAAAACAAAACAATAGTATTGAACTACCTACTCAAATAAATTACAAACAATTACTAACAGAAACTTTAGTTAACAGGTTATTTGGGTGCAAGCAGGCAAACAAAAAATAATTGATGGAAAAAATGAATGTGGTATTCGTAAAAAGAGAGGAAAAAAAATAGATTTCCTTCAGTAAATTCACAGTGGGCTAATAGAAAGAAAAATGGTTTGATTTTCTTTCATCTCTGATAAAAATAAATGTTATCCAATATTTTGTTATCGAAAGATTAAAAATCTGATAACAATATCTTGAAGATTGAAATGTATATTTCTCCTTTAAGAACATTTGGTAATTGTTTTAATCATTTAAATTCAAACAATCAATTTTATAAATATTAAACTAAAAAATGCAAGAAAAAGATGAAGGGGGAAGGGGAAGCATATCAGGAATAAAATGAAAATGAACTTTGAAGTCAAGTCAAAAAAAATAAATGTAGTAAAATAAAAAAACTAAGGATAATCATTTCATAATAAAATCAAGGTGAAGTATATCTGATGTGATTTAATAGTTGTCCATCACAAGTGATGAAGACCATTCTCTTTGTTCAGCCGTGTGGACAGTCGTATCTCTTGCTGTGTTGATAGTTTGTCCATCACAAGTGATGAAGACCACTCTCTTTGTTCAGCCGTGTGGACAGTCGTATCTCTTGCTGTGTCCGCTGAAATGGGTGACTTGTGCGGTGATTTGGATTAAAGTGAAGAAGAAATTGCGCTTTTTGTCAACCTCACTCACAGAGCCTAAGCTACCTTTCGCCAGTGGCAAGACATTCATCGAGACGACTGGAGATAGCATAGGATGCAGATTTTGCCTCAGGGTTACCACCGAAGCCTTTCCGTAAACATGTAACCCGCAGGGTAGAAAGGTGGGATGGCATCTAACGCAGTTTGTCGTGCCTTTTCGATAACCACAAGAGGTCGTATGGACAACACTCAGCGTGTGAGTGACTCTGGCATCTCTCCCCAGCTGTATTCAGCTCATCATAGTAGCATCTAAAATTCCCACACGCCATATTCGTGAAGGTGAACCGGCAGAACCCGTGAAATACGACACAGGTATAAGCGTAGCGCCATTCAGCCGGCGTCCAGACCAGGATAAACGGATGGAAGAAAGCACAAAAAAAGAACGAAATAACAAGTCCAGACGGAAAACAACTCCACGTTTCCGTGAACACAAGTGTAAGTCGTCGACTAGTGTGAATTCCAGGCAAATCCGTGGTCTGGCGGCATCCATAATGATCCAAAACAGTAGAGAAATGTAGATTCGCAGCCAGTTACGGCGCCATCTTTGCCAGATTTAATAAAAGAATAATAAATGGTTGGTTGGTTATTGGTCCAGCGGCCTATGGGCTCCTGTCCTTTGGTCCAATGCCATATATGGTATCTGCAAGTGTTTGTAGGCTGTTGTTTGGTTCCGTACAAGGTGTTCCATTTTTCTGGCCTCAGAGGAAGAAGCTCTTTCCTAACACCGACAAGTGCCAGACATTCAAAAAGATGATGTTCAACAGTTTCATAGAGCGTACATATCCAAGGCAAGGTAAGCTTATGTATAATAATAATAATGTTCGCTTGGGAGATTTTTGCGACGATCGTCCCCTACCATGTCCAACTACTGAAGATTGTTCATGCGTAGTGTGTTGACCAAAATCCCTACAGACTCTCCAGGTGGAGCCCAGTACTCTGCAGCCTCTGGATGAGGGCTGCGAGGAGTGTGTTGAACCAATGTTTGTGTCAGCTTTCCTAATCTGTCTGTGCCTGACTTCCTGTTTCTTCGCGTTCTGCCCTAGTAGTCTCTGAACTCTGAATTGTGTCCACCTTCGGATCAGCATGATTCTTGCTGTGATGAGAATACAGGGTTGGGAGAGGTATGGTGTAACCTCCGGTTTTAGAGGCGCAGGAGGTAGGCGGCTTCAGTCCAAGCAGGAAAGCCCTTGTGTAGTGATAAGCTGTTCTGAATTATGTGGTGCAGTCAAGTAGAACGTTCAACACCATCTTGGACTGTTTTCTCACGGGTTAAGCCAGGCACAGCCGCAGCAAGATGCAGCATAACAACAGGATAACTGAACGAAAGCACATGAATCCCACCTGATGAAAGATTTCTGAATTATAATTTGAACAGGAACTAGCAAACGGCAGTAAACGTCACAAACACCGGAGTGAGTCGAGAGCGTAACCAGTCAGGTGCGGCCATCTTACTTTCCGCACGGCTTACATTTGGAGATATAATAATAAACAACAGAATCAGTTTGCCACTGACAATCGGGTGGACTGGGTCAAGATATGATTGGGCAATGTAGACAAGCTTCAGTGTTGGTGTTAGAGGCAAGCCGAGCTCAGCAAGCAAACTTAAAAAGTTGATGCAACCATAATAAAACAAATCGTTGTTCAAAGCTACTCATGCTGAATTAACACTTGACGCTAAGCAGGTTACAGTGGCTCTTCTTACAGCCTGAGGCATACTTGATATGGTGGACCTTCATCCTGGGTTGTAGTGCAATGTAAGGTTTCTCGACAAGCTCACCATTATTGGGATTAGTGTGTCAATCTGAACCTTGTTGATCAGACTCTTGTAGCACAGCACGCTTCCAAATTCTGTTTCTGTTTCTAAGAATCGATGTCACTGCACTCCAGGTATACCCATAGATGCTCAGTCTCTCTCAGCAAATGATGCAGGGTCTGGATGCTGATGGTCCCTATAGCTCGCTGGTTGTGCACTCTCCGTTCTCCGTCCTCTCGTGTGCCCCACTCTGCTCAAACCTCATTTGATGTCGAACCTTTACAGTCTGTGGATTGTTAATTCATCTATTTCTGTGTCCTGATCCAACAGACAGTCGTTGAATGATTTCAAAATGTCACTCCTTTCCAAGCACATGAATTGGGGGTCTTGACCAGTATGCTCCCCCTGACCCTGATTACTCTTTCCTCCCAACAAAACAATGAACATCAGCTAGATAATAAAAAGGGCGTAGCGTGGAGGATTACCTTTGAAGTTTTTGACCATCCCTTTCCTCATCAGTGGTAGCGACAGCGGGATGAAGTGTTCGTGACTACAGACAATGCGCAGAAACTCAAACTTAAACTCATGTAGTGCCTGGGGAAAATGATTTGATTGGATATACAATGGATAAAGGAACTCTGGATATGTGTAACAGCTTATCAGGCATAATACTTTTGATCTTTTGATCTTTTCGCTTATCCTGTTACACCTTTCAGTGTCAGGTTATGACGAGATCGCTAGAGTGAACCGGTCCGTGTCCCTCATGCACAGTAGCATTCACTGCCTCAGACATTTCTGTAAGCCCCCTTTTTCCTTTGGCTTTGAATCTGTTGTATCTAATAGCATTGCTCATTATTGAAACAACCTAACATAAACATGTTCACAAAAAGATTGCTATCAACAGTATATTCATGCCAACTCTCTGTTACCAGTGCCCAAACATGGTTTTAACTAACAAAATCTCTAGAGAGAAAGATCACCATATGTGAGATTAGATGCTTCCGGAAAACAATCAACGTAACCAGGAGAGCTAGAATTGAGATGTGAGAAGAATAGTTGAAGCAAGATCCTGCACTGAATATATTGATGAGAATAGAATCAAGTGGTTCGTCCCCCTAATGAGAATGCAACTTCACCAACTACCCCTGTGCACCTATAACACATGGAGATCAGGCTTTCACAACCGTGGCAGATCAAGAACTAGATGTATAGGAAATGTTGCGGATATTTTAACCTTTAGCACTCCAATATATTTTTGAAAAAAATTTGACCTAATTAATTTTCTTAATTAGTCGCTATGGTAGTCGTCTTTCAAAATTTGTAACTTTTATGTTTGTTTGTCAATAAATATGATTTTCTGGTGTGCAGATACACAATAGCATAACGAACATGTGGGTGTTATTGTTTTTGTTGTGTGTTTGTTAGTTTTTGAGATTCAAAAAGATGAAGTTGAAAATTTATGAAAATCTCGGGAAAAATTTGGGCTCGACCACTAGCCCTAGTCGCTTCGATAGAAAACTATGGAAACCACAACAACGTATCGATACTGTGTTTACAATATCGCCACAACTGTTAGTTTCCAATTCAAACGTAGTTCTTTCATTTAAACAAACAAAATAAACAGATCTACTCGATAAAGATCTTTCCCAACAACCTACTTCCCCTTTTGCAAAAAGTCCGCTTGCTCCACAACGGCGTATACAAAATTAAAACTGTTCAAAAGCCATTTGTAATCGCACATACGATACTTTAACCGGCAAAATATCGTGTATATATGGAGGACGTATTCAGCAGTAAAAAATGGCTGTCGGGAGTGACTCCGTTAAAAAAAAAAAAAAAATTTTCAGCACACCGTTTTTGTAGGCCGAGTCGGTTGGTTTTCTTCTAACACTAGCGTGCTGAAGGTTAAATTGTCATGGAATGACAACTTCTTCCGCGACGCAACTGGCCCTGGACAGAAAACTACGTCTCCACACGTCGCATCATGGCTCAAGTGGATACGGCAAGACAAGTCCAATGTTAAGTTAGTACTTTTGTACGGAGCAGAAACATGGAGTCATAAAAAGGCATTACAGATAAAACTCCAGCCATTATACATTTCTACAGATGTTAATGGCTAAAGGCTGGCAAGACATAGTCAGGAACAATGGTCTATGGGAAAGGAGCCAACAACAACTAGTGGAGCAGCAGATCAATATTGGAAATGGGATTGGATAGGCCCTTACACGGAACCCACAGGGAAATAGGAAGAGAGGCAAAAAAAACTGCTTAGAGAAGAGACTAAATATGGACTTGTCCCTGGACCTCAACTGGAGAGAGAGGCAGAAAAGGCAGCTCAAGATCAATCTTGCTGGAGGAGGGCTGTCAATAGCCTATGCCCAGAAAGAAACGACAGGCATTTATTGGCTGATTGAATTAAATAAGCTACAATGAATTCTAAGGCCCATTACAATGGGAGGAAAGAATAGCACCACCGTACCTCCACGCATGCCATAAAATGGGACAAATGAGAGATATGCATTGGGTTAACAACCTCATCATGTGAAAATAATTGCTACAGAAACAGCCACTACAAAAGCATGCAAAGTACTCTTTCTAAAGGAAGCCCAATGTAGCAGTGACTCTATACTCTGACTGAACTGAAAAATGTTGCAGTGACTCTATACTCTGACTGAAGTGAAAAATGTAGCAGTGACTCTATACTCTGACTGAAGTGAAAAATGTAGCAGTGACTCTATACTTCAACTGAAGTGAAAAATGTTGCAGTGACTCTATACTCTGACTGAAGTGAAAAATGTAGCAGTGACTCTATACTTCAACTGAAGTGAAAAATGTTGCAGTGACTCTATACTCTGACTGAAGTGAAAAATGTAGCAGTGACTCTATACTTCAACTGAAGTGAAAAATGTAGCAGTGACTCTATACTCTGACTGAAGTGAAAAATGTAGCAGTGACTCTATACTTCAACTGAAGTGAAAAATGTAGCAGTGACTCTATACTCTGACTGAAGTGAAAAATGTAGCAGTGACTCTATACTCTGACTGAAGTGAAAAATGTTGCAGTGACTCAATACGCTGACTGAAGTGAAAAATGTTGCAGTGACTCTATACTCTGACTGAAGTGAAAAATGTAGCAGTGACTCTATACTCTGACTGAAGTGAAAAATGTTGCAGTGACTCAATACGCTGACTGAAGTGAAAAATGTTGCAGTGACTCTATACTCTGACTGAAGTGAAAAATGTAGCAGTGACTCTATACTCTGACTGAAGTGAAAAATGTAGCAGTGACTCTATACTCTGACTGAAGTGAAAAATGTAGCAGTGACTCTATACTCTGACTGAAGTGAAAAATGTAGCAGTGACTCTATACTCTGACTGAAGTGAAAAATGTAGCAGTGACTCTATACTCTGACTGAAGTGAAAAATGTTGCAGTGACTCAATACGCTGACTGAAGTGAAAAATGTAGCAGTGACTCTATACTCTGACTGAAGTGAAAAATGTAGCAGTGACTCTATACTCTGACTGAAGTGAAAAATGTTGCAGTGGCATACCTTGCTGTCTCCAGGGTTGAAGTTCTCAATGTACTTGGACACCAGCTTGAAGACATAGCCCCTGTCCATCAATGTAAAGCAGTTCTGAAACAGCCAATCATTCAAGTAATCTTCAGTTGTCAGTTGAATACAGCCTAAGTTTACTATGATGGTGCCGTACCGGCTGCAGGTCTACATTGCTCTGGTGTTTTAGTTTATTATGGATGCCGCCAAGCCAAGGATTTGACCTCGTCTAGATGAATTAGCATTAAGCTCAAACCTGTGTTGTATCGTCAGAACACACTCTATGAAGCCCACATTCCAGAACACACTCTATGAAGCCTACATCCCAGAACACACTCTATGAAGCCTACATCCCAGAACACACTCTATGAAGCCTACATCCCAGAACACACTCTATGACGCCTACATCCCAGAACACACTCTATGAAGCCCACATCCCAGAACACACTCTATGAAGCCCACATCCCAGAACACACTCTATGAAGCCTACATCCCAGAACACACTCTATGAAGCCCACATCCCAGAACACACTCTATGAAGCCCACATCCCAGAACACACTCTATGACGCCTACATCCCAGAACACACTCTATGAAGCCTACATCCCAGAACACACTCTATGACGCCTACATCCCAGAACACACTCTATGAAGCCCACATCCCAAAACACACTCTATGAAGCCCACATCCCAGAACACACTCTATGAAGCCTACATCCCAGAACACACTATATGAAGCCTACATCCCAGAACACACTCTATGAAGCCCGCATCCCAGAACACACTCTATGAAGCTCACTAACCATCCCAGAACACACTCTATGAAGCCTACATACAAGAACACACTCTATGAAGCCTACATCCCAGAACACACTCTATGAAGCCCACATCCCAGAACACACTCTATGACGCCTACATCCCAGAACACACTCTATGAAGCCTACATCCCAGAACACACTCTATGACGCCTACATCCCAGAACACACTCTATGAAGCCCACATCCCAAAACACACTCTATGAAGCCCACATCCCAGAACACACTCTATGAAGCCTACATCCCAGAACACACTATATGAAGCCTACATCCCAGAACACACTCTATGAAGCCCACATCCCAGAACACACTCTATGAAGCCCACTAACCATCCCAGAACACACTCTATGAAGCCTACATACAAGAACACACTCTATGAAGCCTACATCCCAGAACACACTTGTAGCAGATCCGACTGTTTGCCCTAGGGTTATTCTAACTTAAAACATTACCACACTCAACCACAACATTCATGACCACACACTGCAAATAATATAGCACACAGCAGGTGGCATATTTATTATATAATACTCATACCAGAAAAATGAGTAGTGAAATTACAAACACAATACAATACATATCATCTTAACTAAATATTCCTATAGTATATATATGTTAATATAAATATTAACTAAAGCGGAAATTTTAAGCATAACTATTGATGAAATTCCCAACTATCAAAACCCAGTTCTATTGCCGTACACACATCACACACCCATCTAGATCTCACCTAGTCGATCTACACACTCGCTGAACTCGTCAAAACATACCTTGTTCACAAGGTGTCCTGCGTATAACACACATTCAGATTATCTATTAATACAAAATGCCCACACACACCTATTTGAGCGGCTGGCCCCAACTCAATGGCGTATGCTGTTTGAGCGATCCTGTTCTATCTCCAACATTCGTACAACAGTCTATCAATCGCTCTTCTATCTAAGTCAGTGAGCTAAACAGACTCCTATCTACATTCACTCATTCTCTCTCTATGCCAGCCTGCTTGAGCTAAACTTTGTCTCTATTATATACTCTCAAGCAGTATTAGAGCTGACCAATGGATCTCAGGGGGATGGCTCTATTCAGTCGTTATTGGAACAAATTACTCTGAACACCTGTCATCTATCGCAGCAAGCTCCGCTGCCCTCCCGTCTGCCACTCACACACACACATCCCATCCCCCCCCCCCCACCCCTACCCAAATCGGAATGCCAGTGGTCAGTTCCTACCTGTACATTCTTTCCCCAAATCTGATTTCCTTTGTTGAGACGGTGAGTGACCTTAACATAGTGAACAGACAGAGAGTGACCTTGGCATGCATTCAGGTACCTTTGTTCTCAGCAACCACATCACCCCTGCCCTAAACGCTCAGGCTGGAACTGTTACATACTCTATGAAGCCCACTAACAATCCCAGAACACACTCTATGAAGCCCACTAACAATCCCAGAACACACTCTATGAAGCCCACTAACAATCCCAGAACACACTCTATGAAGCCCACTAACAATCCCAGAACACACTCTATGAAGCCCACTAACAATCCCAGAACACACTCTATGAAGCCCACTAACAATCCCAGAACACACTCTATAAAGCCCACTAACAATCCCAGAACACACTCTATGAAGCCCACTAACAATCCCAGAACACACTCTATGAAGCCCACTAACAATCCCAGAACACACTCTATGAAGCCCACTAACAATCCCAGAACACACTCTATGAAGCCCACTAACAATCCCAGAACACACTCTATGAAGCCCACTAACAATCCCAGAACACACTCTATGAAGCCCACTAACATTCCCAGAACACACTCTATGAAGCCCACTAACAATCCCAGAACACACTCTATGAAGCCCACTAACAATCCCAGAACACACTCTATGAAGCCCACTAACAATCCCAGAACACACTCTATGAAGCCCACTAACAATCCCAGAACACACTCTATGAAGCCCATTAACAATCCCAGAACACACTCTATGAAGACCACATACCAGAACACACTCTATGAAGCCCACTAACAATCCCAGAACACACTCTATGAAGCCCACTAACAATCCCAGAACACACTCTATGAAGACCACATACCAGAACACACTCTATGAAGCCCACTAACAATCCCAGAACACACTCTATGAAGCCCACTAACAATCCCAGAACACACTCTATGAAGCCCACTAACAATCCCAGAACACACTCTATGAAGACCACATACCAGAACACACTCTATGAAGACTACATACCAGAACACACTCTATGAAGCCCACTAACAATCCCAGAACACACTCTATGAAGACCACATACCAGAACACACTCTATGAATCCCACATACCAGAACACACTCTATGAAGACCACATACCAGAACACACTCTATGAAGACCACATACCAGAACACACTCTATGAATCCCACATACCAGAACACACTCTATGAAGACCACATACCAGAACACACTCTATGACATCTCACCTTCACAAAGTTAGCCAGGCTATTGTTGGCACTTTTGGTCTCTTCTCTGCAGTCCTTAGATTTCTGAATGATATGTAGTGTGACCACACTGAGAAGGTTCTGCAGCTTGTACTGGTATTCGCCAGAAAACCTTTCATTCCGAGGCATCTGTCCACCAAGAAAAGATACAAGTAAGACACAGGTGAAGTTTAGGGATGTACTGAGTTTAAGATCAATCTGTCTATCTATGTAAAGTAAAGTAAAGTAAAGTAACCCATAGCAATAAATACTGCCGTAGGGGTGTAAGGTGTTAGCGATCTCACATTTCAAAGGCTCGACTATTTGAGGGCGGTAGCCATTTTCTCTCCCTCGCCACTTTTCCTTAGCCGGTACCCATTTAAGGCTGGGTCGACCCGGGAGCCGTTGCGGTCTGAAAAAAAACATTACCACCTCAGCTGGGGAATGAACCCAGGACCACTCAGATGCGAACCCAGTGTGCTAACCACGCGGCTCCCTCTATCTATGATGGGCGTTCAAATCAAACCGGGACTTTTTGTTATTGTTCTATCTGAATGGGTTATAGCTTGCTGGAAATACTATCTTTAGTTAGGGGTATTTGTGTCCTATTACTGCTAGGTGGTCCTCTTGCCATGGGCCAGTCACGTGACAGATAAATAAAAATGGTGGACAGCACTGTTAGTGCTTGCATGGAACAGCGTGTTGTGATAAAGTTTCTTGTGAAAGAAGGCGTGAAACCTGCGGAAATTTACAGAAGACTGCAATCACAATACAGTGATGAGACACTCAGCCACAGTAAGACATGTGAACGGTGTAAACGTTTTAGAGAAGGCCATATGTTCATGAGTGATAGTCCCGGCCGCAGTTGCTCTCAACCCACACAGTCATTCCTGTGAATACCCAGATTGTGTCAACCTCATATGGCTCACTGCACTATGTGCCATCTGCAGCAACTCAGCTGGGAGATATTACCACATCCACCTTACAGCCCAGAACTCACTCCAAGTGATTTCCACCTGTTTGGACCCCTAAAAGAATTCCTGGGAGACCAGCATTTCAGCACTGGTGACGAAGTGAAACAGGCTGTCCTGGATTGGTTCAGACATACTGACAAATCTTTCTATGCTTAAGCTTTTTAGGCATTACTTAAATGCTGGGATAAGTGCATAATCATTGCGGGAGATTTTAATGGCATTTTGACGACTTAAAAATACAATTTTCATTACATAAAAAGCACAAGTTTGACCTGACAACAAACATTTTAAATTTCCTCTATGGTCAGGAAAGAGCCAGAAGCTTTCTGGTTTCTGGTCTGTGTGTGAACAAAAGCCACATCCTCCTCAGCATTATTATCTAGATCCCACAAGAGCTACTCACTCAGGAAAACTGATGGATACATCAACTACCTTCACTCTGCACATACACTATCAATTTGATCTTAACTCTGTACTGGCACTTTCAATGTTATCTACATTCTGTACTGGCACTATCAATGTTATCAACACTCTGTATTGACACTATAAATTATATCTTCACTTTGTACTGGCAATATTAATGTTATCTTCACTGATATTATCAATGTTATATTCACTCTGTACTGGCACTTTTAATTATATATTCACTCTGTACTGGCACTTTTAATTATATATTCACTCTGTACTGGCACTTTTAATTATATATTCACTCTGTACTGGCACTTTTAATTATATATTCACTCTGTACTGGCACTTTTAATTATATCTTCACTCTGTACTGGCCCTTTAAATTATATCTTCACTCTGTACTGGCACTTTAAATTATATCTTCACTCTGTACTGGCACTTTTAATTATATCTTCACTCTGTACTGGCCCTTTAAATTATATCTTCACTCTGTACTGGCACTTTTAATTATATCTTCACTCTGTACTGGCACTTTAAATTATATCTTCACTTTGTACTGGTATTATCAATATTATCTTCACTCTGTACTGGCACTATCAATGTTATCATCACTCTGTACTGGTACTATCAATCTTATGCTCCCACTGTACTGACCGACACTAACAATTTACCTTGACCCTGTCCCTGTCAATCAAATAGAGGGTCATACTCTTGAGCAGAACATCGAAGAAGAACCAAGCATGTTTTAAAAATCTGGTCACAACAAGTGGGTCAGTGTTGGCTGGTCGCAAAATGGAGGCCAAGTTCTTAGCCAATTCCTCGTGGACCGTTCTCTGGTTGCTGTTAGCCTTGGCTACGGGGTCAGGCCGGAACATGTACTGAAGGACATAAACAAGATCAGATTAAATCAATCATAAAACTAGGGAGATGACACAGAAACAACCATCATAATATGTAAGTCACATAAATTTAATAAACATAATATGTAGGTCACATATAATTGATCATCAGAATATGTAGGACACATATAATTAACCAACAGAATATGTAGGTCACATATAATTTACCATCAGAATATGTAGGTCACATAAATTTACTATCGGAATATGTAGGTCACATATAATTAACCATCATAATATGTAGGTCACATATAATTAATCAGCAGAATATGTAGGTCACATATAATTAATCATCAGAATATGTAGGTCACATAATTAATCATCAAAATATGTAGGTCACATATAATTAATCATCAAAATATGTAGGTCACACCCATCTATCTTCATAAATGAGACTACCAATGATGGATATGTGAAACGATGGATTTGTGAAATGATGGATATGTGAAACGATGGATATGTAAAAAGAAAAATAGCAAAGATGGTGGATATTGAGGGTCTAATGTATTTATGTTAAATCAATGTCCATGAATCACTTGTGTGATATTTTAGACGTTTAAACTTGTATAATTTATGAATACATTTTTTTTGGTTAGGCTGTTTTTTTCCCCTTACTTTTCGTGACTTAGTGTACAGAATTAATATCCAAAAAGCATACATTTCTCAATCGGCAAGAACAGAAGCTATGAACTAATTTAGCTACATGGAAAAAACAGTCCAACCTTGACATATTTCTCTACAGCTTCATGTTTCTGTGCGTCATGGACTTCGGACACTATGTGAATTAGAACTCTGGTGAAGAGGATGGTAAAAATGATAAAATACACAAAAATCAATGTGCATACATGAGGATATTCAAATCAATAAGGAAATACGGTCTGGCGTATGAATTATTTTATTCATCATCATCATGTAGTATGTCATATACAGTCCGTCTGATAGAAATTCAATCTCTTGCCAAATCTCCAGCCTGCTCCAGACATGTCCAAGTATTCCTTGACATCTTAATGTTATTGCCTTTTTGGTCTGCCTCTGCTTCTCTTGACCGGCACCATACCTTCCATTACGGTTCTTTTAAGAAGTATTTAAATTTTCTGTTCATTACAGAATTTAAGAACCAGTTCTCCTCTCTGAGAACTCTTATCAAATGTCTGCATTCTTCTTTTGTTCAGTCCATGATATTCTGAGGACCCTTGTATAACATTTAGACTCCAAAGACTCGTTCTCTTCCTCAAGGTTTGAGTAGCTGTCCATGTCCATATGTATTTTGCAATGGGAAATACACAGGTTCCCAAAATTTTCAATTTTGTTTGTTTGCTTTCGTTGGTCTTTTCTCCTTCATCTTTTCGCTTATCATGTTCCGTCTTTCAGCGTCAGGTTATGAAGAGATCTCTAGAACGAACCCGACTGTGTGCCTCATGCACAGTAGCATTGATCGGCTTAGATATTTCTGTAAGCCACCTTTTTCGTGGTCTCTCTTTGGCTTTGAACCTGTTGTATCTAAATAGCATTGCTTGTTGGGAGGTGCTGTGTGGTGGTTGACTTGTTAAACGGTCAAACCATTTTAATTGGTGTCTTTTAATGTAGTCTAATATTGGTGTTGTTCCCACTAGTCTCCGGATATCATTTCTGATCGTCTCTCCTTGTTACGCCCAATATTTTTTGCAGGCATTTCATTTCTGCTGTTACGATGTAACGTTTTTCATTTGATGTTAGTGTCCAGTTTTTATTGCATAGTGTCGGAACGAAAACCGTGTTGTATAAAGTTCTTTTAGTAGTTATTGTCCTGTGCTTGCAATTAAGTATTGGAGTTAATTGTCCAATGATCCGATTTGTCTTATAGCATCTTTGTTTGATTTTCGCTGTAATTTTACCATTTGCTGATAATGTGCTTCCTAAGTATGCGAAATCTTTTTTTGGGGTTTTTTTTTGGGTCTTTTATTCATACATAATTCAAATGACAACAAGTAATTAACATTACTTTCCTATATAATCTCTATATTTGTCAATGCATCTGTTCTATCGGTACACCAATGTAACTATTCCAGTTCACAAGAAATCAGGTTCAAATTCCGTAGCCAGGAAAATGCATCTTGCTGTTCTTGCTTGTCAATTATATATCGCTTGTCAGATAGGTGCCTCTTCAAAGGTCTGAAAAGATGAAAGTCACTGGGTGCCAGGTCAAGGCTGTGAGATGGGCATTCAAGCATCTCCCATTTAAAGCGCTGTAGCAGTTCGCATGTGCGTTTGGAAGTGTGTTGTCATCTGCGGCCGTCTCTAGTTCAATATTAGTATTCACCGCCATGTCTCTGCATGCCTGTGTCACAAGGGAATTTCTTGATCTGCCTGCTCATCTCTTAATTTGTGTTCTGTCTTCCAAGACTTTCTTCCCTGGGCCCTCATAACATATGCTGTGGCCCAGCCAGGTCAGTCGCTGTTTTTGTATTTTTTGTAGCAGCTGTCTTTCGTCTCTTATTTCTGCAAACACCCTTCTGTTTTATTTTATCCAGCTCACTTTATTCATCTTTCGGTAACCACATCTCAAAAGAAACCAAGCATTTCTCCTCATTTTTATCTCTTGTTCATGTTTCAGAATTACACAACGCCATAAACCAGACATATCTTGATCTTGAGGGCCCGTTCCTCAGCATAGCTGAGGGTCCCAACTTCCTCTCCAGCAGACCCTGTCTTAGGCAATGGAAGTCCAGTGCGTGGTAAGTGCTCCTTTAGAGGAATGCTCCTCTAAAGGAATGCTCCTCTAGAGGAATGCTCCTCATCTCGGATGCTGCAGCGTACAGCAAGGGAGTGTGACCAAAACATTGGAGGTCTTCCTCGCAATCTCTTCTTACCTCGGAGATACCAGACTCCTGTCTCTGTGCTCCATCGACCATCGTTTCGTCGCGACATGTGACCTGCCCATCTATTTTGCATTGTCTGCATAGATTACCGCACCATTCACCAAGGACAATCATCGTATATCAGAATTGTGGAGATTTTGCATGCGTTGGTTCCGGAGAGTGATTCTGGCCAAGCGTTTCTCAAGGGAGGCCTGGGTCACTCTCAATTTGTCCTCTATTGATTTTGTTAGTGTCCCCATCTCAGCACCGTAGCACATCGCAAGGAGTACAGTGGAATTAAAAAGAGAGGCTTGTAGGTCTTGGTCGTGGCAACCGTCCAAGGCCGTGTTAATAGAAGGCTGCCCAATCCGCGCAGTGACGTCTTGTCAGTTCAGGTTTTTCTCCATATTGAGAAGGCACCCAAGATAGATGTACTCGTTGACTTCCTCTAATCATACCTCGCCAAGAAAGACTGGATCACAAATTGCGAAGTAATTGTGCAACAATTTGGTCTTCGAGACATTCATCTCCAGACTCGCTTTATTGCCCTCTCCATCGAGTAGCTGCATCATTTGGTTGGCTTCTGCTGCTGACTTTGTGATGAGCACTATCTCATTGGCAAATCAAAGGTGGTTGAGGCCTCTACCGTCAATAAGGATGCCAAAGGTGTCCCTGTTGCATCGGTTAATGACTGATGACATGAGGAGAATATGTTCAGTGCGATAGGGTCGCCCTGGCGAATTTATACCACAATTGGACGTTGGAAGGGACACAATGTGGTAGTGCAGCTCGTATAACTGTTGGCAAGAATTCTGATATAACCAGGATCTACACCTTGTTCCAACAGTGAATGCCAGACAAAGTGTGGTTCTACCTTTTTATAGTCGATGAAGGTAAATATCAAGGGCGTCTGGAACTCTTGAGCTGCCTCAATAAGGCGACAGCGGGTTGAAATATGGTCCATTGTGCTGTACAAACGCCAAAAGTCTGCCTATTCGACTGGTTGATTCTTCGAGAGCGGTGCGGACTCTGGCATATAATGACAATTGTCATTATTTTCATAACTTTATTACAGGGTGGCCCGAACAAAAAAACATTACTCATATCCAACCATCAGAACACATGAAAAAGCAGAGAATAAAATGGTTCGGACACCTACAATACTAGACATTAGTTGCAGAGCAAGAGGCAGACCAAGAACTATATGGATAGATGGTGTCAGACTATAACAAGTTTTTCAAAGTACAGCCATCTACAAGAACAAGAGGGCACAGCTACAAATTAATTAAATAAATGTCCAGATTAGATACTAGGAAATATTTTTGTTATTCATAGGTTGTGAATGCTTGGAATGCATTGCCACAGGAAATAGTGGAGGCAGGGTCAACTAATGCATTTAAAAATAAATTGGATGCACAGTTATTTTTAGATCAAGTGGAGTAAGAGAAACTGGTTGTATATGGACTCAGCAGAGTTCTAAACCAGTATAAAGATGCTAAGTTAAGATAAGCATGGCAGTTTTGGGTACCGGGTTAGCATTCCTTCTTCGATCCGTTCTCCTTAGCCAGTCTGCCCCACTCATTTTTAAGCTCACCCTGTATTTTAAATAATGATAAAATTGTTCAGTTTTTACAATGACTACCAGCTATTGAAGACTGTGAACAATGAGGCTTTGCTGATTGAGACAATGGGGAATCAATAAATCAATCAATCAAAGCCAGTCGCTCTTCTCGGGAAATAGACCATTGACAATATCCGGCCAGCATATTCGGTCCTGGGCTACTCTTTCTGCCTCTCGCCAGGTGTAATCATTTAATCTTAGTTCATTATTCACCTCCATGTATTTTTAGGTCTACCTCTCTCTCTCTCTTCCCTGAGGATTCCATGTAAGAGCGTGTCTGGATATGTTGAACTGTGCATTCTGCAGCGTATGTTCTATCTTGCCCTATTTTCTTCACTTAATCTCTTGTTCCAATGGATGTTGTTGGCTCTTTTCCTACAGGCCATCATTCCTCACCATGTCCTGCCACTTTATGAACATAGGTCATCCTTCCTCACCATCCCCTGCCACTTTATGAACATAGGTCATCCTTCCTCACCATCTCCTGCCACTTTATGAACATAGGTCATCCTTCCTCACCATCTCCTGCCACTTTATGAACATAGGTCATCCTTCCTCACCATCTCCTGCCACTTTGTGAACATAGGTCATCCTTCCTCACCATCTCCTGCCACTTTATGAACATAGGTCATCCTTCCTCACCATCTCCTGCCACTTTGTGAACATAGGTCATCCTTCCTCACCATCTCCTGCCACTTTATGAACACAGGTCTTCCTTCCTCACATGTCCTGCCACTTTATGAACATAGGTCATCCTTCCTCACCATGTCCTGCCACTTTATGAACATAGGTCATCCTTCCTCACCATCTCCTGCCACTTTATGAACATAGATCATCCTTCCTCACCCTGTCCTGCCACTTTATGAACATAGGTCATCCTTCCTCACCATGTCCTGCCACTTTATCCCCATTATCTTTGGTAGGCATCTATTAACAAAGGACTGGAGTCTTTGTTGTATGGCTATGGTCATTCTCCATGTCTCCCCTCCATACAGCAACATGGACTTGACATTGACGTTGAATATTATTCTAACTTTGAATCTTGATCTCTCTATAGACACGAGAGGGGAAGACTCGATAGTCCTGCAAGACAACTTCCCTAAAAGAGACAACTCTGACCAAAAACAACTGCTGCCTTGCAGATAGGCTGGGGACAGCCAAAGGCTAAGGAGGGCATCCCTACAGAAACGCCTGTTGAAATCGGATGTACTGAGCCACAGGCTTAACAAAATAAAACAGTACAACGTAAATATCGCTGTAAACAGCGTACGGTGAAGAAGAAGAAGAAGAATCTTGATCTCTCTGGATCTCCATATGTTGTTTAGCATCAGGAATACCCCTCTTGCCTTTCCAATTCTGATCCTTACATCTGCATCTCCTGATGTGTCTATTGTGCTGCCCAAATAGGTAAAGGTACCCTTTCTTCAAATGGCTCTCCCTCCTGCATGATTGGTTCATTGTTCATCTTGAGTTTAAGGAGCTTGGTTTTTAATGCCTTATTACTATGTTGAAATATATACATGGCAATAGAATACTTTTACCTGACAGAGTTAACGGCAACATCCTCACTGGCTGTCCGGGACAGAAGCTGGAAAAGTTGGTTCAGCAATGTGGGCAAAAACTGGACATATGTCACAACCTCAACTGCCAGAAGGGACTGCCAAATATAATAAAATAATGAAATCAAATCTCAACCTAATAACTGTCCAATCAATTGAGTCCTCATGTGCCAAGAAGGATACCACAAAATTATTAAAATAACCCTTCACCAAAAAAACTAAAAGCCATTTACAATACTTGTACTTTGCTGTAAATAAAAGCAACTGCAGCAAAACAATTTACAATGCTTTACCCTTTATACCTTCTCTATTTTGCCTTCCATCACCTAGGGGTGCATAGACCATCAACGAATCCTCGCCAAGCAGCTCTGTCCTGTGCAATCTTTTCCACTTTCTTCCATCTTTTCCTGTTTTCTTTACTTTCGCCTCCAGATCTCTTAACTTAACTTAACGTCTTTATACTGGTTTAGAAGACCCTGCAGAGTCTGTATACAACCAGTTTCATTTACATCACCTTGCTCTAAAAGCTATGGGCATCTAATTTATTCTTAAATGCATTAACTTCCCCTTGCCTCCACTACCTCCCCTGGCAATGCATTCCAAGCAGACACCACTCTCTGGCAAAAAAAATATTTCCTAATATCTAATCTGGACCTCTCTTTAGTCAACTTGTAGCTATGCCCTCTTGTTATTGTGGGTGGCTGTATTTTAAAAAACTTGTTATAGTCTAATTTATCCATTCCTCTGATCATCTTATAAACCTGTATTAAGTCACCACAAATTCTTCTCTTTTCTAGACACTGTAGGCCGATTTTTCTGAGTCTTTCCTCATAACTGTAATTCTGGAATCCCACTATCAGCTTTGTCGCTCTTTTTTGTATTCTTTCCAGCATGTTTATATCCCCTCTATGATAAGGACTCCACACATGTACACAGTACTCCAATCTAGGTCTAACTAATGCTTTATATAGTTTGATGATCACTTCCTTGCTCCTATGTTTAATATTTCTTTTTATCATACCTAACATTGCATTTGCCTTTTTCACTGCTACCTTAACTTGCTCACTCACCTTTCCTGTATGATCTATTATAACCCCTAGGTCCCTTTCTAATATTGTTCTCTCCATTCTGTAATTATGTTCCATATTGGATCTACCCATGTGTATGTTGTACATTTATCTACATTAAACTCCATTTGCCAGCTTACAGACCATTCTCAAATTTTATCTAAATCCGACCTCAATATATCCACTTCTACTTTAGATAAGACACTACTGCATAGTTTTGTGTCATCAGCAAATTTTGAAATTATGGATCCCATATCAATGTCCAAATCATTTATATATATCAAGAACAAAATTGGACCCAAAACCGAGCCCTGTGGCACTCCACTTTTCCCTTCACACCACTCAGAGTACTCCTTATTTATGCCCACCCTCTGCCTTCTTCCCGTTAACCAATTTTCAATCCATTTAGCAACTTCCCCACCTATTCCATGCCTATCTCGTCTCCATTTATTCCTTGGTCTGCCTTTGCCTCTCCTCCCCTGGGGGTTCCATGACAAGGATCGCCTGGTGATACTGGCCTGGGGCTTTCTTAATGTATGACACATCAATCTCCACTTTCTTCCTAAGATATTCTGTTCAAATTTACCTTGTCCTGCTCTATCCCACAGTCTGTCGTTTGTAACTTTGTCAAACCATTTTATATCAAGAACCTATCTCAGGCATCTGTTGACAAAACCCTGCAGTCTCCTGTCATTGCCTTTGGTCATCCTCTTGGTTTCCACTCCATACTGGCTTCGCATTTGAATTGAAAATCCTTATTTTTGTCTTCTTTCTTATTTCCTTGGAGTTCCATATGGGTTTAAACATCCCGTATGCGGCTCTTGCTTTTTGTTTCCTTGTTTTTATATCCTTGTCTGTCCCTCCTTTCTTGTTGATGATACTTCCTAGGTATGTAAATACCTCTACCTGTTTCAGTGGCGTTCCTCTCAGTCTGATTGGTTCTGTATTTGCTGCATTGACCCTAATTATTTTTGTCTTTTCCTCATGGATCTTCAAACCGACTTGTTTAGAGGTATAATCCAGTCAATCCAGTTGTGGGCCAAACAGGTTGAAGATGCGGATCTTCGCTTCTTGTGTCATTATGTCGACTCCTACAATTTCTGCTTGTCCAGTGTGATTAACAGCTACCGCGCTACTCGGTATGCAGTTACGTGTCAGTATTAGAACCCTTCCTTTGTGACCTTCTCTATCAAGACGGAAGGTCTGGTATCCTCTGATTGAGAATCTGTGGTTGTTGTTGAGGTGTGTTTCTTGGATACATGCCACGTCAATCTTGCCTTCATGCAGGTGATGGGAAATCTTTTTGTTAATGACTCCCTCCGCATTCCACTGTAGTATTCTGAGGGTCGCAAGACTGTTTAATCTCAATATGTGGACATGTCAAGCGAGTTTCCGTCTTTTGGCCGTTGCCAAGAGGTCTTCAAAAGACCAAATTGCTGTTTTAAATTTTTCCCATATTTTCTCATTTGTAATTCAGTTTTTGTATGTGACGTTTAGAAGTCTTTGGACACATCTCATCTCCAAGACCTGTATCCTTCACTGTAGGTCAGTTGTAGTTATCCATGTCTCATAAGCATAGAGGAATTTTGACAGGACGAATGTACGCATTAATGTGGTCTTCGTGCACATTGGTAACCGTTTATCTTGCCAGATTTTGTTAGGCCATGCCAGCGCCACTATTGTCTGTGCTATTCTGGCCAACACCTTACCTTTTGATCCGTCATCACTGACAATGGAACCCAGATATTTAAAACGGCCGGCCAATTCCATCTCCTGACCAGAAGAACGTGAGTTAACGCAACAGTATGAATCTGACTTGGTCTCGGAAGATCTTTCGTTAACTCACGTCCTTCTTTAAACATCGTTGTCCAGTTCTTCACTGTTGTCTTCGACCCACTTTTGTCACCATACACTTCCTGCATTCTGCGATGATTGTCAACTTGTCCACATTCTTCAGCAGTTAGAAACCAAATCACCGTTTGCTGATCAACTCTGGAGAGATTCCGTATCACACAACCGCCATGTTTTCAACAATCTGCCAAAGAAACTATGAATCGGATGATAATGATATACTGCAAACTTTACAGTTGGTATGTGCTGTTTACACCAGAAGTGACGCCATTATGTACATCATACGTATATTGTTGCAGTTTGGTCTGGTTTCATTTGAACATGACACGTAATGTTTTTGTCAATAAATATTACCAGTTTTTTTTTGTAAACTACTTTCTCTAATAGTATCATTGCTCAACTGGTCTTCTCTACAACCTATACAAGACTAAATTTTTATGTTTTATTTTTTCACTAGCATGAACTACAAAAGAGAACCAAAAAATGGAAGGATATTTGAACAGATACAAAAAAATTATGTAAATATTCTGTTGTACTCAAGCAAAGCCGAATATGTGTCTAAGTAGCAATCAATTATGCATGGTGCCATGGATGCTATCAATTCAGAAGGAGAAAATAAATTGTTCATAAAGAAAATGATGGTGACTGCTTCTTCTTTCAATTTCCATGATGATGTTGCTGCTGTTGTTGGAAGCTGCTAATGAGGAGTTCAGTTGTTGTTGTTGTTGTAGTTGTTATCTCAAAGCTGCTGAGCTAGCCTGCTCTTGGCAGCCCCATGCAATTCTTATATAGATACAGGTCTTCTTCAGTTGTTTTCTGCTCCGTATAGTGTGTTGGCAATTGTCGACAGTGCTTGTAAGAATCTTTACCTCATGTCTGCAAGCGCCTTGCACTCAATGAGTAGGTGTATAACTATTTGATTAAGGTAAGAGCAATGTCTGCACAAGGACAGGTGCTGGGGATTGATGCGGTTCAAGTGGCTATTGACTCTGGTGTGTCTTGTTCGGAACTGAAAGATGAGACTCTGATCTCTTCTATGCAGTCTATTTATGTCATCACTACTTATTGCCTGTGACGAGGAGTTGAGTTAGCTCTTGATGTTTCTTCAGTAGCGATTACAGTGACTACTCTTATAAGGATAAGTCAGCAAGCAGGTCACAAACTGATATGAGATAGCTAACAAATGTAGTTGGTAGTTTCTAAAGGTGTCATTAGGTGGCTGTAACATCCATCTTTGTGATTACTGTAGGTAGCAGATGCTAGGTGTCACATGCACAGTACAAATACAAAATAGCACCCATGCTCACAAAGTGTACAGTCAAAAACAGCATGCTGTTGTGCGGAGGCAGGATCAATTAATGCATGCAAGAATAGATTTTTAGATTAAGTGTATGTAAAAGAAACTGGTTGTATACAGACTCTACAGAGTCTTCTAAATCAGTATAAAGAAGTTAAGTTTAGAAACCTGAGACAGATTGTCAGGTTTGTGAGAGAAACTGATGTGGTTATTTGAGAGATAAACTGTATTTGGCTGTTATAAGATTCTTGGCAGGTGTGCAGCATGGTAGGTTGTCATTACTTTCCGTGCTCAGGGGAGCAAATGCATAGTGAAATAAACTCAGTGTCTGCCAATACCGGACACAGTAGGATTTGAACTCAGTGCACTGGGATTGTGAACCGGACGTTTCACCCTTAGGCCACGTTGCATAATATTATCATTTTTATAACTGAAAATATTTGTTATCATACAACTTTGAAAGAAACTAAATTTGACTCCTGCAAGATTCATAACTTTGTTGTTTTCTAAAGCTTCCGCTGCATCGCTTTTACCAACTGTGCTATCAATGCTAACAAACTTCTGGAAATAATTATTGTATAACTGCTGGAATTTCGTGACGTCAATCGACAGACTAAAGGTCAATATAATAGTCCTCATTTTTCTATACAGTAGTTCTAGTTTTTCTAATACAGTAGTTCTAGTTTTCCAATACAGTAGTTCTAGTTTTCCAATACAGTAGTTCTAGTTTTCCAATACAGTAGTTCTAGTTTTCCAATACAGTAGTTCTAGTTTTCCAATACAGTAGTTCTAGTTTTCCAATACAGTAGTTCTAGTTTTCCAATACAGTAGTTCTAGTTTTCCAATACAGTAGTTCTCATTTGTCTATACAGTAGTTCTAGTTTTCCAATACAGTAGTTCTCATTTGTCTATACAGTAGTTCTAGTTTTCCAATACAGTAGTTCTGATTGTTCTATTCAGTACTCATTTTTCTATTCAGTACTCATTTTCTATACAGTAGTTCTCATTTTTCTATTCAGTACTCATTTTTCTTTACAGTAGTTCTGATTTTTCTATTCAGTACTCATTTTTCTATTCAGTACTCATTTTCTATACAGTAGTTCTCATTTTTCTATTCAGTACTCATTTTTCTTTACAGTAGTTCTGATTTTTCTATTCAGTACTCATTTTTCTATTCAGTACTCATTTTCTATACAGTAGTTCTAGTTTTTCTAATACAGTAGTTCTAGTTTTCCAATACAGTAGTTCTAGTTTTCCAATACAGTAGTTCTAGTTTTCCAATACAGTAGTTCTAGTTTTCCAATACAGTAGTTCTAGTTTTCCAATACAGTAGTTCTAGTTTTCCAATACAGTAGTTCTAGTTTTCCAATACAGTAGTTCTCATTTGTCTATACAGTAGTTCTAGTTTTCCAATACAGTAGTTCTCATTTGTCTATACAGTAGTTCTAGTTTTCCAATACAGTAGTTCTGATTGTTCTATTCAGTACTCATTTTTCTATTCAGTACTCATTTTCTATACAGTAGTTCTCATTTTTCTATTCAGTACTCATTTTTCTTTACAGTAGTTCTGATTGTTCTATTCAGTACTCATTTTTCTATTCAGTACTCATTTTCTATACAGTAGTTCTCATTTTTCTATTCAGTACTCATTTTTCTTTACAGTAGTTCTGATTTTTCTATTCAGTACTCATTTTTCTATTCAGTTCTCATTTTCTATACAGTAGTTCTCATTTTTCTATTCAGTACTCATTTTTCTTTACAGTAGTTCTGATTTTTCTATTCAGTACTCATTTTTCTATTCAGTGCTCATTTTCTATACAGTAGTTCTCATTTTTCTTATTCAGTACTCATTTTTCTTTACAGTAGTTCTGATTTTTCTATTCAGTACTCATTTTTCTATTCAGTACTCATTTTCTATACAGTAGTTCTCATTTTTCTATTCAGTACTCATTTTTCTTTACAGTAGTTCTGATTTTTCTATTCAGTACTCATTTTTCTATTCAGTACTCATTTTCTATACAGTAGTTCTCATTTTTCTATTCAGTACTCATTTTTCTTTACAGTAGTTCTCATTTTTCTATTCAGTACTCATTTTTCTTTACAGTAGTTCTGATTTTTCTATTCAGTACTCATTTTCTTTACAGTAGTTCTCATTTTTCTATTCAGTACTCATTTTTCTTTACAGTAGTTCTGATTTTTCTATTCAGTACTCATTTTCTATACAGTAGTTCTGATTTTTCTATTCAGTACTCATTTTCTATACAGTAGTTCTCATTTTTCTATTCAGTACTCATTGTTCAAGACAGCAGTTCTTGTCTGTTCAATACATTTGTTAATATGCTCTAAAAACACACGGTTATGAATGGATGTGACCATCAATGCCACAAGGCATGAAACATGTTGATATGCTAGACTGTGATGGTGAAAGCAGAAGAAACCAATCCAAGGAAAGCTACATTAAAAAACACAAATTGATAACATTGAAGATAAAGAACCACAACAACAATACAATATACATAAGATACCTTTCAACAAAAATAAAAATAACCACATTTTAAGGAAATGCAGAATTCATTAAAGAGAGAATGAAACAAATTAATTAACTTAATGTCTTTATACTGGTTTGGAAGACTCTGCAGAGTCTGTGTACGACCAGTGTAATTTATATTTCCTTGCTCTAAAAGCTATGCACATCCAATTTATTCTTAAATGCATTAATTGTCTCTGCCTCCACTACTTCCTGTGGCAATGCATTCCAAGCATTCACCATTCCCTGACTACAAAAATATTTCCTAATATCTAATCTGGACCTTTCTTTAGTTAATTTGTAGCTATGCCCTCTTGTTCTTGTAGGTAGTTGCATTTTGAAAAGCTTGTTATAGTCTAATTTATCCGTTTCTTTGATCATCTTATAAGCCTGTATTAAGTCACCTCGAATTCTTCTCTTTTCTAGACACCATAGGCCGTTTTTTTTTAGTCTTTCCTCATAACTGAAATTCCGGAATCCCACAATCAGCTTTGTTGCTCTTCTTTGCATCCTTTCCAGCATGTTTATATCCCCTCTACGATAAAGACTCGACACCTGTATACAGTAATCCAATCTAGGTCTAACCACTGCTTTATACAGTTTGACTATCACTTCCTTGTTCCTATGTTTAATATTTCATTTTATTATACCTAACATTAGGGAGCCGCGTAGCGCAGTGGTTAGCGAGCTGGCTTCGCATCTGAGTAGTCCTGGGTTCATTCCCCAGTTGAGGGGGAAATGTTTTTTCAGACCGCAATGGCTCCCAAGTTGATCCAGCCTTAAATGGGTACTGGTTCAATACAGTAAAAGCGGCGGGGAGAGAAGAGATGGCTACCGCCCTCATATAGCCGAGCCTTTGAAATGTGAGATCGCTAACACATCACACCCCTACGGCAATAGTGCTATGGGCTACTTTTTTTCATACTTAACATTTCGTTTGCCTTTTTCACTGGACTTGCTCACTTGATCTATTATGACCCCTAAAAACACAACACTTACCAAAATTATGCTTTCAGTGCCACGGAAGTAAAAAAAAACAATGTCAGCCACACAATGTAAATAACTTAATTTTCAGAATTTGTAGAATTAACCAAAGAAGAATTGTGAACATGAATCTAAAAAAACAAACCATGCCAAGCAAGAAATGCAAAAAAAAGCCAATGTGCAAAAATGGTACCTTAACCCCATTAAGCAAGGCCTGCAACTCTGGGGGTGATGTAAAAATTTCATCCCCTTGTGACCCACAATCTCCATTTTTCAGCTACAAGCAATAAAGAAAGTGTCAATAATCAACATTTTTATCTATCAGTTTGACTTGTGCTTCCACATAAAGCTAATTACAAGGGGACTTCAAATGAAAGCCTTAAAAATGGGACAAAAATTAGAAAAACCATGCCTTTGTATTGTAGATTGTTAACCCTTTACAGTACAATCTATGAGGCGTGTTAAAATGAAACCAAACCAAACTGCAATAAGTGAACATACGTACGATGTGCATAATGATATTGCTTCTGGTGTAAACAGCACATACCAACAGGCAAGTTTGCAAATTTCATTATCTTCCGACTTATGGTTTCCTCAGCAGACCATTGAAAACATAGCGGGTGTGATACGGAATTAGTCCAGAGTTGATCAGCAAGTGATGATTTGGTTTCTAACAGCTGAAGGATGTCGACCAGTTGACATTCATTGCAGAATGCAGGCAGTGTATGGTGATAAAAGTGTGTTGAAGACAACAGTGTAGAACTGAACAACAATGTTTAAAGAAGGACGTGAGTTAACGAAAGATCTTCCGAGACCAGGTCAGGCGCATATTGTTGCTACAGAAGATGCCATCGCCAAAATTGATGCAGCAATTTGGGTGGACCGTCGCTGGAGCTTACGTTCGTTAGCAGAGGAATTCACTGTGTTGCTAGGGACAGTTCAAATGGTGGTTAGCGATAAACTGAAGTATCGGAAGGTGTTCACAATGGACCAATAGTTTCGTTCACGCCATGTTGTCAACACTCTGCTGAGGAAACTATGAGTCTGAGGATAAAGACATTTTGCAAACTTTGACAGTTGGTATGTGCTGTTTATGTGACGTCATCGTACATATGTTCACTTGGCACAGTTAGGTCCGGTTTCATCTGAACATGCCTCGTAATTTACAAGATGTTAGTCATTTCCAAGACAAAAACTGTAATGTCAAGTGATTCATGGTTAACACACACAAAAATCATCAAAACTAAAATTATGATTTTTTTAAATGGAAAGATACAAAATTGAATTATCTATAACACAAAGCTTATTTATAAATAAAATTTAATTTAAATAACAAGATATTGTTGATTGTTTTTTGTTTCTTTTTGTGGTTGATATGTGACTTCAGATAAACCTGACTGTAACTGGTTTTACTCTAGTTGACTGCAATGAACAGTTTGGACTGTAAAGGCTTAATATGATTACTAAGGATGTCACGGTGCAGGTGAACAACATGACATCATATTTGCAGTTAAAAGATGGCCACTCTACTATTGACATGCACCAAAGAGGAACAGCTCCAATTTTTGAGTAGTGAAGGGGTGAAACCTATAGAAATTCATTGGCGAATGAAGGTCCAGTACGGTGATCGTAGATTGACTGTGAGTGAAATGCATGCATCACCGTACTGGACTTTCATTCGCCAATGAATTTCTATAGTTTTCACCCCTTCGATGCTAAAAAAATGGAGCGGCTCCTCTTTGGTGTATGTCAATAGTGGGGCGGCGATCTTTTAACTGCAATTATGATGTCATGTTGTTCGTCTTCACTGTGATGGCACATGCAGGACACTCTTGACATCCTTAGCAACCATATTAACAAGTTACAACACAAAGGCATAGATTTTGTCATTTCTATCCCACTTTTAAGGTTTTTGTTTGAAGCCGCCTCGTATATCTAAAAGTTCGCTCTATTAGGTAAGACAAGAATAGACCCAAGACATCCTATCTGGTCTGGTCGGTTAAGAATCTGCATCAGTGCACCCCGGGAAGACCCATAGGTGCTAGTCCCTCTCAGCAAAATGAAGAGTGTATATACTAATGGTTCCTGCAGCTCGCTGGTTGTACACACTCCTGCTCCGTCCTCTCAGGTGCCCGTGTCTGTGAGGCTCGCGTATGATTTCAAAATCCTGCAATCTGTGCACTCATCGACTGCAGTGTCTTCATACCAAAGGTGGTCGTTGGTCAACTTCAAAATGTCACCTCTATCCTTTGCCAAATGTCCCCCCCCCCCCCCCCCAAGAATAGCATCACTGCCCCACAAAGCTTGACGTAAGAGGCGACTAACTGTGTGACATGGCATAACACCAGCCATGGTTAAGTGATTTGTTTAGAGCAGAATAGATGGTGCCTAACTTGCAGCGGGTCTAATTTGCTCTAGTGTTTGAGTCTATTAAGAAGGACTTGCACATCGGTTAACCACGCTCCGTAGGCGTTTGTCCCAACGCTGTGTAGTATTAACCTGCTCGAGTCTAGCCTGCTAAGCAGGAAATCTTTCTCCCGGCTACATCCAGCTCATACCAGAGCTGGGATCTGCATAGGGGCATCTGTCCTTGTAGAAATACAGGTCGACTAAGAATATAGCCACTTCAGAGCCGAAGTCACTGCCTCGATCTCCAGTCTGGTACTAAAAGCTGTTTGCCACTGCTCCTCCCAGCAATGACCCTCTCACTCTAGAAGAGAAGCCCCTAACCACGTAGAACAAATCCAACAGTATATATGACAGCATCCCCCACCCCCTGGATATTTTCGCTTATTAGTTGTTTATTCAGAATGTGATTAGACAACTTCAGCTTGAAATATCATGTGTTGGAACAGATCCAAACTCAGACATACAAATGTGACTATATAACTCACTGGAGGTGAGGAAAACTAACGTCTGGTCGGGCAAAATATACTGGCCAAGACCCTCACCTCGGCTTCATCGTAGCTCTCCCTAGAAACGGGCTGTTTTCATATCAGTCTGGCTAACAAGGTAAGGGATTGACGTGATCCCCGTAGTAGTGAGCGACGTGCAGATAAAGCCAATCATAGCACAATTGCCTGGAGGACCCCGGTCCACCTTCATCAGCACACTCGGGATGTGAGAAAAGCTACTGCAACCCGTCACTTAACGTCCTTTTCAGGGCGCACAAAAGAGTAAACCTGCTCATTGTGGGCATTCGAAACAACAACTCTCTGGAATATATCTGAGAGCTAAAGATAAAAAATAATATCAACACAGATAACAACTTGTGTGGATTGCTCATACTATCTATAGGTTCTTTCATATTCCCTTCACCATATGGCTTTTCCATCGGTGTACGACCTTTCCTTCATTGTATGACCTTTCCTTCAGGGAGGTGGAACCAGAGTACCTGTATTCTGAGTTACCTCCAGTCATCTTGACTTATGTCTTGCCACTGGTACAAGGTAGATCGGGACCAGAGAGTGAGATTAATAGACCAGCACAGTTTTTTTCTCACTATAATTCAAATACAGCGCCAGTTACATCATCAAGATGATGTCGCCATTATTGCTTGCTATGGGCAACTAACGAACTAGCAACCATACATAATGTTTTTAATATTTTTAGCAAATTTGTTTATTACAAATAACGTAAATAAAAAAATTTTTCTCCAGCCACCAGTGTTACGGAAATATGTCTCAATAATTATTCTATTCAATATAACAGTTTTAAAAAAAACACAACCAAAACGTGTTTCCAATTTATCTATGAAATAAAATTACCATAAATACAAATTTAGTTGTTACAAATAATATAAATATACATTTTTTTCCCTCTAATCGCCTGTGTCAAGGAGATATGTTTCAATAATTATTATATTCAATATAAGAGTTTTAAAAAAAACACAACCAAAACATGTTTACAGTTTATCCATGAAATAAAATTACCATAAATAAAGCCCACAGAGGTGTTATTGCAAATATGTAAATTAGTAAAAGGTCAATATAAAAATACAAAAAAGAAATAAATTTCAACCATTTCAATTTTGTAATGCAAATAGCAATTATGTGTTATAGTAAAAGATGATGTTTGAAAAAGGAAGAAAGATTAAAAATGAAAGAATTTAAAAAAAAGGACATTTCAAATGTATTTTTTTGTTCTCTCCATCCCCAAAAAGCTGATGCACGAGAACACATATACAAACACGCTCACATTGGCAGGTACACCCACACATTATGTGAACACACATACACACTACAATATATTTACATATTTGAGTGTTAGAGTGGCAGAGGGTTAGAGCACTTCACTCTCACTGGAAAAATGGCAAATTACTACACAGACATAAGACTCGATCCTTCAATCTCAGGTAATATCATTAGATTCAATCCTACAATCTGAGGTAATATCAGAAGGCAATCTTACAATCTAAGGTAATACCATAACTTTTAAACTTACAATCTGAGGTAATATAAGTTTCAAACTTTCAATCTGAGGTAATATCACAAGTTTCAAACTTTCAATCTGAGGTAATATCACAAGTTTCAAACTTCCAATCTGAGGTAATATCACAAGTTTCAAACTTTCAATCTGAGGTAATTACACAAGTAACAAACTTTCAATCTGAGGTAATATCACAAGTTTCAAACTTTCAATCTGAGGTAATATCACAAGTTTCAAACTTTCAATCTGATGTAATATCATAAGACTCAATACCAACAATATAAAGTAATACCACACACATTAGACAGACTTTTTCAATCTAGGTAATATTACAGATATTAGACATACTCGATCTTTAAAGTTTGCGGCAACAACATATTCACATGACAGACTCAACTCTTCCACCTAAAGTAATCCTACAATCATTAGACAGACAACAATCCTTCAAATTATAGGTAACAGTGTATCAAATAGACAGACTCTATCAATCTAAGGTAATATCATAAACGATAGACAGACTCAGCTAATCTAAAGTAATATCACAGATACTAGACACAAGACAAACTCAATCTTATCCATCAATCTTAGGTCATATCACAGACACTTATACACTAGACAGACTCAATCCATCAATCTTAGGTCATATCACAGACACTTATACACTTGACAGACTAAATCCATCAATTTATAAGATTATACCACAGACACTAGAGAGACTCTATCCATTAATTTAAGATCATACCACAAACATGTGACAGACTAAATCCATCAATCTAAGGTCATACCACATACACGTGACAGACTCAATCCATCAATCTAAGGTCATACCACATAGACATGACAATTTCAATCCATGAATATAAGGTCATACCATATACAGATTACAGACTCAATCCATCAATCTCTAAGGCCATACCATAGACACTAAACAGAATCAATCCATCAATCTCTAAGGCCATACAACAGACACTAAAAATACTCAATCCATCAATCTATAAGGTCATACCATAGATGCGATCTATCAGTCTATAAGGTCATACCACAGACACTAGACAGACTCAATCAATCATTCCCTCATACCACAGACACTAGACAGGCTCAACCCATCAATCTCTCATACCACAGACACTAGACAGACTCAACCAATCAATCTCTCATACCACAGACACTAGACAGACTCAACCCATCAATCTCTCATTCCACAGACAGACTAAACCCATCAATCTCTCATACCACAGACACTAGACAGACTCAACCCATCAATCTCTCATACCAAAGCCACTAGACAGACTCAACCCATCAATCCCTCATACCAAAGACAATAGACAGACTCAACCCATCAATCTCTCATACCACAGACACTAGACAGACTCAACCCATCAATCTCTCATACCACAGACACTAGACAGACTCAACCCATCAATCCCTCATACCACAGACACTAGACAGACTCAAACCATCAATCTCTCATACCACAGACACTAGACAAACTCAACCCATCGATCCCTCATACCACAGACACTGGACAGACTCAACCCATCAATACCTCATACCACAGACACTAGACAGACTCAATCCATCAATCCCTCATACCACAGACTCAATCCGTCACTCCCTCATACCACAGACACTAGACAGACTCAATCCCTCATACCACAGACACTAGACAGACTCAATCCTTCACTCCCTCATACCACAGAGACTAGTCACTCAATCCTTCACTCCCTCATACCACAGACACTAGACAGACTCAATCCCTCATACCACAGACACTAGACAGACTCAATCCTTCACTCCCTCATACCACAGAGACTAGTCACTCAATCCTTCACTCCCTCATACCACAGAGACTAGTCACTCAATCCTTCACTCCCTCATACCACAGAGACTAGTCACTCAATCCTTTAATCCCTCATACCACAGAAACTAGACAGACTCAATCCTTCACTCCCTCATACCACAGAGACTAGTCACTCAATCCTTCACTCCCTCTTACCACAGAGACTAGACACTCAATCCTTCACTCCCTCATACCACAGACACTAGACAGACTCAATCCTTCACTCCCTCATACCACAGACACTAGACAGACTCAATCCTTCACTCCCTCATACCACAGAGACTAGTCACTCAATCCTTCACTCCCTCATACCACAGAGACTAGACACTCAATCCTTCAATCTCTCATACCACAGACACTAGACAGACTCAACCCATCAATCCCTCATACCACAGAGACTAGTCACTCAATCCTTCACTCCCTCATACCACAGAGACTAGACACTCAATCCTTCAATCTCTCATACCACAGACACTAGACAGACTCAACCCATCAATCCCTCATACCACAGAGACTAGTCACTCAATCCTTCACTCCCTCATACCACAGAGACTAGACACTCAATCCTTCAGTCTCTCATACCACAGACACTAGACAGACTCAACCCATCAATCCCTCATACCACAGAGACTAGTCACTCAATCCTTCACTCCCTCATACCACAGAGACTAGACACTCAATCCTTCAGTCTCTCATACCACAGACACTAGACAGACTCAACCCATCAATCCCTCATACCACAGAGACTAGTCACTCAATCCTTCACTCCCTGACACCACAGAGACTAGACACTCAATCCTTCAATCTCTCATACCACAGACACTAGACAGACTCAACCCATCAATCTCTCATACCACAGACACTGGACAGACTCAACCCATCAATACCTCATACCACAGACAGACTCAATCCCTCATACCACAGACACTAGACAGACTCAACCCATCACTCCCTCATACCACAGAGACTAGTCACTCAATCCTTCACTCCCTCATACCACAGAGACTAGTCACTCAATCCTTCACTCCCTAATACCACAGAGACTAGACAGACTCAATCCTTAACCTACTTTGATTTTGTTCACATTGTTCATCTCCAAAGCTATTCCACCGCACTGCTCCACCTTCTGACAATGAAGGAAGAAATTGTGAAGATGCTGATCCTAGAAAATAAAGACAGAACAATGAATCTACCCATGAATCAACATTAATGTGGTTCAGTTGTGTTTTGGCCAATCACATTTGATAATATGCAACGCGGTACCAAGGTTGATAAGACTACGACCACTGCAACCTTCCAGACCTGTCATATTAGATGATTTACCCTTTGAAGGGACGATAAAAGCTAACATCTGGTTAGGCTAACACACTGATCAGAGAATGTTAGCCAGGGTCAGGAGAAATATACTGGACAAGACCCTAACCTGACCTCCTTGTTGGTCGTCCTGGAAACAGGCTGTTGTCGAGGACAACAGTCTGGCTAACGAGGTGAGGTTCGACGTGATCTCAGTAGTAATGAGCAACACGCAGATGAGGCCAAGCATAGCACAATTGTCTGGAGGATCCCAGTCCACCTTCATCAGCACGCTCGGGATGTGAGGAAAGCTACTGCAACCCATCACTTAATGCCCTTTTCAGGGGGCACAGAAGAGTAACCTACTCATTGTGTACATTCAAAACGTCCTAACCCTTTGAACCTCTCCCCGTTACTCTGGACGACTCTCTCTTCTTACTTCATACTCTTGTTTCATTTTACTCTGTTCAACAAATCACATTCTTATACAACTTTCCCACGCACCCTCAGGATGAGGCCTTTCCATTGCCTTTTGGTTGGGTTGACCTCTGAGAGCGCCCAAACTAGCATAGGTACATACAGATGCACACACGCATCCAAGCACTGGTTAATACGTCTTGATATCACCTAAAAGGCCGCGGTCCATGGTGGAAAGCGGCATGCCTCCGTCAGTAGAATACAGAGAGGCAAACACTTTACACACAAAAAACCTGTGACACCAATATATCGGGGTGTGTGTGTGAATACCCCATTTCCAGAGTCACCCATTTGAAGGACGGATGGGCAGACCATTATGTTAAGGCGTATTTTGGGCTGTACTGCTTGGATTTGGGACATAATATCGTGACCTGTACACAGTACACACATTTCTGGAAATAACAAATATGGTGGCGTAAATACGAGCTTGAATCAAAGCATGTCTTCACGGTGAGTTTGAATCATTTTCATGACGAAAAGTGGTTTTGAAAATTTTAGGAAATAGCCATTCTAAAAGGCTAACAACAGGACAAGTTGAAAGTAATTTCAAATACTGAGTACTTAATAAATATGTCCCTGTCCCACTTTCTACTGTGGACACCAAACACAGATCCAGTTTAAAAGTTTAAATATGTCCCTGTCCCACCTTCTACTGTGGACACCAAACACAGATCCAGTTTAAATATGTCCCTGTCCCACTTTCTACTGTGGACACCAAACACAGATCCAGTTTAAATATGTCCCTGTCCCACCTTCTACTGTGGACACCAAACACAGATCCAGTTTAAATATGTCCCTGTCCCACTTTCTACTGTGGACACCAAACACAGATCCTGTTTAAATATGTCCCTGTCCCACCTTCTACTGTGGACACCAAACACAGATCCAGTTTAAATATGTCCCTGTCCCACCTCCTACTGTGGACACCAAACACAGATCCAGTTTAAATATGTCCCTGTCCCACTTTCTACTGTGGACACCAAACACAGATCCAGTTTAAATATGTCCCTGTCCCACTTTCTACTGTGGACACCAAACACAGATCCAGTTTAAATATGTCCCTGTCCCACTTTCTACTGTGAACACCAAACACAGATCCAGTTTAAATATGTCCCTGTCCCACTTTCTACTGTGAACACCAAACACAGATCCAGTTTAAATATGTCCCTGTCCCACCTTCTACTAACCTTGGTATAGACTGTGGACACCAAATGCAGATTCAGTTTGAACAGCGGTTTGCCACTATCCACCCACTTAACATCAGAGCTGGTTGACTGTTGAAATAAACAAAAAAAAGTGTTAATTTCAGAGCTGCTGGTCTGAAAATAAATAAAAATAAAACACAATGCTACAGAAACACCAAATCAAGGCATCAAGTTAGGAAAAGAAATCATCGAGGATATCAACTGCCTAGGTCAAGAGATAAATGCCAACCACGACACCTCTAGACAACGAAAAGCTGCTTTTTTTCCCTTAAACTCCATTAAGCCATTGCTCCAAGAGATGAAAGACACCACGGCAAGAGCACACACTTTCAATTCCATGGTTATTCCAGCAATGATTTAATGATACGAAGTGTGGTACTTGCACAAAACAGATGTTGAGAAACTCAGTCACCCAGAGAGCAAAGGAACGCCACATACTAAAAATTTTAATCTAGGATGAGATTTGGAACGAATAAATTTGACATCAAACTTTGTTTTGGGACATTATGGGCGCAGCAAAATCAGGCAAACATCGTTGGGCTGGACACGTGGTATGCATGTCTGACAACAGATGGACATGTAGAACACCGTTTGACCATATTCCTGTACATATGTGACAGATTTAGTCTTGGCAGACAAATCTTGTCTCCCTATTGACAGATTATTTTATCTAGAATTACGCGCAGGCATTTTTATATTTTCCTTAAAATAAATATGGACTTTCCACCTGACCTGACTACTCACATCAGAGAGTACCGCGATGGGTGGCAGATTAATATCGGCACCCAGGATGCCATTTCAATTTAGGACCGACAGAGAAAATAGTCCGGTGTTATAAATACCGACGCTGGCCAAGAGCTCGACACGTTTCAAAGAGATTCAAAGCGATTCAGAGCTCAACACATTGAACGAGTTAGTCAGAGCGATAGAGAGCGAGACAGCATTTCAGAGCCAACACATTGTCAGAGAGTGATTCAGACTCATTCAGACACAGAGAGATGAATTCATCGAGACAGTCAGAGAGACAGTCAGAGAGTAACACGCTGGAACGTCGCATTGACTGAGTTCCAGTTTGGTGAAATATTCGTAATTTTCATTTGTGATTAGAATTTCATCAGGTTAAAGTTTAACCAGCGTCAGCCACTAGGACAACCTTTTAAGGTAATAGTCATCGCAGAGATCTCACAGAAGCAGCCTAGATCAGGCATAGCTACCCGCTATAGGAAAGAACAGGCTTCCTAGATATAGATCGACTGAGTGAAAACTCTACCAGTTGTGCCAATATTATAAACACAGTATCTATACTTTGTTGTGATTTCAATGGATTGTATGAGGAGCGACGTTACGTTCCTTAATCGGTAAGTCTAACAGTTTGTGCTTTGTTTTTATAAATTTTCATCTTCATCTTCTTCTATCTTAGAATCTAACACAAACACACAACAAAAACAATAACACCAACAAGTTCTTTATTAATTTATGTCTCTACACACAACACAGTCATATCTATAGGCCCGACTAATAAAAAGGATACATGGTCTCAAAGTCGACAACCGAAGTAAAATATGACGCACTGAAAATTAATGCAGTTGCAGGGGAAATTACATCAATTTTTTAGTTGGTAAATGTTAAAGTATCTTGGCAGGTGTGCAGTACAGTAGGTTGCGATTACTTTCCGTACGTTGAGGAGCGAGAAAAAAAAACAACCATATCTGCCAAACTGGACACAAGCGTGATTCGAGCCGGGTGCGTTTGGATTGTGAAACAGGCGCTTCACCAATATAGTAAGTGATATTTCAGTGGAACTATGTGGAAGATACATAGTTAATGCCTGTCATAGTAAGGCCAGAATACATGCTTTCGGAGGTGCAAGAAATCCAAGTGTGAACGAGCTATTCTGTTCCTGATCCAGAGCCACTTAGTTACTCATCTCCTTACTCCTGTATTAGGTTTGAGTCCATAGTTACTCCTGTATTAGGTTTGAGTCCATAGTTACTCCTGTATTAGGTTTGAGTCCATAGTTACTCCTGTATTAGGTTTGAGTCCATAGTTACTCCTGTATTAGGTTTGAGTCCATAGTTACTCCTATATTAGGTTTGAGTCCATAGTTACTCCTGTATTAGGTTTGAGTTCATAGTTACTCCTGTATTATGTTTGAGTCCATAGTTACTCCTGTATGAGGTTTGAGTCCATAGTTACTCCTGTATGAGGTTTGAGTCTATAGTTTTCTTTCAAATCCAGAAGACCTCTGGATTGTGTGACACCATGAGATGAGTGTTATTCATGGAAAGTTTTGAGTGTTATTCATGGAAAGTTTTGAGTGTTATTAATGGAAAGTTTTGAGTGTTATTAATGGAAAGTTTTGAGTGTTATTAATGGAAAATTTTGAGTGTTATTAATGGAAAGTTTTGAGTGTTATTAATGGAAAGTTTTGAGTCATTCCAAATATTAACCTCATTTGGAAATTTTTTTTAAAAACAACCCCAGATCATTATGACATTTATTCTCACTGCTGGGGTTCAATGTGAGGGTTTACCGAGCTGAGGAATAAAGGCCTCTTGCCTATGAAGTCACCATCTAGTGTACAGACTAGGTTTGGATTAATAATGTTTTGAACTTGTGTCCTCTTGGTCAGTACACCTGTCTCCAAATCATTTGGCCACACCCTCTCTGTAGTTGTATAACCAAAAACTGATTCCTTACCTTTCCAAGAGACAAAGTGTCGTTGTTCAGATAAAACGATGATACATGACAGGCAACAGCAATAGCCTTTTCTCCAGTGACAACCCTGATCAGGGAAACAAAAGAATGAAGTTAATGACTGGTTTCTAACGCTCATGGTTTCTATTGCTTAAATATGTGTACATCTAAAAAAAATTCAAGTATCTGGGTTCAACATTCAGTGATGAGGGAACAAAACCAGAGGTCCTAGTCAGAATAGCACAAACATATATGGAAAGATAAACGACTCTCCCTAGCCATATAGATCAGACTAATGTGCTCACTAGTTCTCTCTATATTTCTTGGAGAATAGATAAATAAGGCAAACGCAACAACAAATTTTAAAAAGTAAAAAAACAAAAAACAATTTTTTGGGTGCCTTTAAAGGAAGGGCATCAAAAACTACCACTTATATGTAGGCGCTGACATCAGCGACAGACTCATTTTCCTAGCAAGTTCTTACTCGCCTAACAGAGCGAGCACTGATTCAGTTTCTAACAGCTGAAAGATGTCAACCAGTTGAAATTCATCACAGAAAGCAGGCAGTGTATGGTGACAAAAGTGTGTTGAAGAAAACAGTGAAGAACTGGACAACGATGTTTAAAGAAGAACGTGAGTTAACAAAAGATCTTCTGAGACCAGGTCAGCCGCATATTGTTGCATTAACTCATGTCCTTCTATAAACATTATTGTCCAGTTCTTCACTGTTGTCTTCACCACACTTTTGTCACCATACACTTCCTGCATTTTGCGGTGATGAATGTCCAACTGGTCGACATCCTTCAGCTGTTAGAAATCGAATCACCGCTCGCTTTTCAACTCTGGACGGATTCCAT
Organism: Ariolimax columbianus; assembly: GCA_036924085.1. Classification (NCBI taxonomy): domain Eukaryota; kingdom Metazoa; phylum Mollusca; class Gastropoda; order Stylommatophora; family Arionidae; genus Ariolimax; species Ariolimax columbianus. The sequence goes on from JAVGWX010000021.1 coordinate 19,419,428, forward strand.
ATCACACCCGCCATGTTTTCAACGATCTGATGAGGAAATTATGAGTTGGAAGATAATGAAATTTTGCAAACTTGACGGTTGGTATGTGCTGTTTACACCAGAAGTGACGTAATCATGCGCATCGTATGTATGTTCACTTTTTGCAGATTGGTCCGGTTTCATTTGAACACGTCTCTTATATTGAAGCACAGAAAATTAAGTTGTTTGAGCATTTGACAAGAATACAGTATGATCAATCAGCAGCGAAATCATACTACATGAAGGTTTCAGGGTCAGGAGCAAGAGGTCAACCCCTGCGAGAATTGATAGAGAAAATCAAAGAAATACACCAATATAGCTATGGTTAGCCAAATGCAGTGTTGCATCTACATTACAACAAATGAGTGGAATCATGTTAGGTTAAGCCAAATGCAGTGTTGGACCTCAGTACCATCATCATCATGTGGCATGTCCTTTATAGTGCATCGCTCCCATCACAGTCTGTCTGCAAGAAACTCTTTCCCTTGATAAAACTCCAGCCTCCGCCACAGTCCTACCTAGGCTTTCCTGGATATCTTTGTGCCGTCGTCTTCTTGGTCTATCTCTGCCTCTTTTGAGTGGCTCCATCACTGTCCTTTCAAGACTGTTGTGTCTCTTGATGTGACCAAAGTATTTAAATATTCTTGCCAAAATGTAATTGATAAACCAGTTCTCCTCTATGCTCAACTTTTGTTGAATGTCTATATTTGTCTTTTTCTCTGTCCAGGGTGTTCTGAGGATCTTTCTGTAACATTTTGAATTGAAGGATTCGATTCTTGCCATAAGCTGCCACATTGTTGGATCTACAGTTCAACAAATGACTGGCATTAGGCTTTCCTAAAATCTGGTTACGGTAAGCCAAATGCAGTGTTGGACCTGTATTCCAACAAGTGGAGCAACAGGAACATTATTATTATCATTAATTTTATCTTCTCGCTCCATGTGAAGCATAGGACCACCACTGCAGCTGGCCCCCTTACAGGAAGTCTGTATCTAAACATTTGCAGTCGCGGTTTTAATAGCAGTGGTTTTACATGATAAGGTTGCCAACCACATGCACAACTTCTTTAGATGCCTTTTACAACATGCTACGGAAGGTATGGTGGTCGCTGTAGTAAAGAGGTTAAGGCACTCGCCTCTCACAGTGATGAATGGAAACGGTGGACGATCGAATCCCGCAAGTTTCAAGCGACCCCTGGTCTCACGGGAGGTAAGACCTGAATGTCTGCATCCCGAGTTATTCCCAGTCGTCTCGACCAATAGTCTTGCCGCTGATCCAAGTTCGGAGCAAGAGAGTGAGATTGATGATCAGTGCATTATCTCGCTCACTATAATCCAAACACAGCGCACACCACATTATTAACCTTTAGCACGCCACGGTCGAGTGCTACTCGACTCACTAGGCCTACAAAAACGGTGTACGGAAAATTTTTTTTTTTTTTTTATACGGAGTCACTCCCAACAGCCATTTTTTACTGCTGAATACATGCTCCATATATACACGATATTTTGCCGGTTAAAGTATCGTATGTGCGATTACAAATGGCTTTTGAACAGTTTTAATTTTGTATACGCCGTTTGGAGCAAGCCGACTTTTTGCGAAAGGGGAAGTAGGTTGTTGGGAAAGATCTTTATCGAGTAGATTTTTTAATTTTGTTTGTTTAAATGAAAGAACTACGTTTGAATTGGAAACTAACAGTTGTGTCGATATTGTAAACACAGTATCGATACGTTGTTATGGTTTCCATGGTTTTCTATCGAAGCGACTAGGCCTAGTGGTCGAGCCCAAATATTTTCCGAGATTTTCATAAATTTTCAACTTCAACTTTTTGTATCTCAAAAACTAACAAACACACAACAACAACAATAACACCCACATGTTTGTTATCCTATTGTGTGTCTACACGCCAGAAAATCATATTTATTGACAAACAAACATAAAAATTAAAAATTTTGAAAAACGACTACCATGGTGACTAATTAAGAAAATTAATTAGGTCAAATATTTTTCAAAAAGAATCTGGCGTGCTAAAGGTTAAGACAAAACCGTCTGATGTTGTAGCGATCATTGCTTCATACTGGGCAGCAACTTACTTATGGAAGGTATTCAGTTGTTCTACTCTATGTACCACTCATTCAAGACAAATTCACTTTCGGACTTACTTTCCATCCTGAAGCAAGGGCAACCAGGCATATCCGACTGGGACCTCAATGCTGTCCTTCTTTTTCCCAGATGTCCCTTTGGCTCCGGTCTTTGATCCCTCACAGCTGACGTGGTAGAATCGGAAAAATAAATGATGTTTCTCTCTCAGCTGTACCGGCAGGCAGATTTTCACCTGGAAAGAAATTGAGAAAATATCATTTAACCTTTACCAAACGTCCAACATTTTTTCACGTCGCAAAAGAAATACCGCTTTTTGTTAGTTCATGTAATAAAACATAGAATAGAAAACTATTCTGGAGAATTTTCGTTGTATTTACATTGGTTGAACACGTGGGTATTTGAATCTAAAAATAGACACTTCCGTCACGGTAGATTTAAACGAGAAACATGGCTAGTTTTGTTTGAAAGAGAATTTTGAAATGGTGTATTCTATTTTTCACTCCGACTGGAAGACTATCCTATTATTGAGTGTGATGAACTCATTTTTCTGAGGTAGATCTGTTTTATTTGTTTATGTAGATGTAACAAATACGTTTGTAGTGGAAACTAACAGATATGATGATCTTGTAAGAAACACTATCAGTCTCTTGTGACAATTTTTAAATTTTGTAGGTCAGTGCCCCCCCCCCCCCCCCCCCCAACATCCACACCAACAGCTCTAACAATGCCATAGCTGTCTTTATGAGGCTCGCCCCGAGACTGACCATCAGACACCAACAACTCTAACAATGCCATAGCTGTCTTTATGAGGCTCGCCCCGAGACTGACCATCAGACACCAACAGCTCTAACAATGCCATAGCTGCCTTTATGAGGCTCGCCCCGAGACTGACCATCCGACACCAACAGCTCTAACAATGCCATAGCTGTCTTTATGAGGCTCGCCCCGAGACTGACCATCAGACACCAACAGCTCTAACAATGCCATAGCTGTCTTTATGAGGCTCGCCCTGAGACTGACCATCAGACACCAACAGCTCTAACAATGCCATAGCTGTCTTTATGAGGCTCGCCCCGAGACTGACCATCAGACACCAACAGCTCTAACAATGCCATAGCTGTCTTTATGAGGCTCGCCCCGAGACTGACCATCAGACACCAACAGTTCTAACAATGCCATAGCTGTCTTTATGAGGCTCGCCCCGAGACTGATCATCAGACACCAACAGCTCTAACAATGCCATAGCTGTCTTTATGAGGCTCGCCCCGAGACTGACCATCCGACACCAACAGCTCTAACAATGCCATAGCTGTCTTTATGAGGCTCGCCCCGAGACTGACCATCAGACACCAACAGCTCTAACAATGCCATAGCTGTCTTTATGAGGCTCGCCCCGAGACTGACCATCAGACACCAACAGCTCTAACAATGCCATAGCTGTTGCTATCAATATGAGACTGGTTGTGGGGTTTATTGAACATTTTCAGAACCACGGAAAGGAAAATGAAGAAACAAGGCTGTTTTAAGAAATTCTGTTTACTAGACAAACGAAATCAGTACAGCCAGTGACTAATAATAACAATAGCCATCCATCGCAAGCGATGATGACAACAGTAGTCAGAGACGTTGTGTTGCACCTCACCAGTGAGTCCAGACGGGGCTCTATAGTCCGATTCTGGCACGGAAATCCCTTCCACATATGTAGAACATCAGGTCAGAATTGCACATGTGCGTTTGTTTTTTTTTATATTTTCGCAAAGTGTGTTTTTTCTGTGCTTCGGTGGTCCAGCGTTTCTCAGCAATGGAGGTGCCTCTAATCGTGGTTCCTTGCCATGCCTTGCGGTGCTGTGCGAGGCATTCCCATGAGTTTGCATCGATGTTGAAGTGTGTAAGAGATACTTTGAGGGAGTGACTGCCAATTATAACAATACAAGGTATTGGGACGAGCAAGTCGCTGATGGATGAATGATTTAACCTTAGGCACGCTACATAATTAGTGACAAAATTTGACCTAATTAATTTTCTTAATTAGTCGCTGTGGTAGTCGTCTTTCAAAATTTGTAACTTTTATGTTTGTTTGTCAATAAATATGATTTTCTGGTGTGTAGATACACAATAGCATAACGAACATGTGGGTGTTATTGTTTTTGTTGTATGTTTGTTAGTTTTTGAGATTTAAAAAGATAAAGTTGAAAATTTATGAAAATCTCGGGAAAAATTTGGACTCGACCACTAGGCCTAGTCGCTCTGATAGAAAACCATGGAAACCACAACAACGTATCGATACTGTGTTTACAATATCGCCACAACTGTTAGTTTCCAATTCAAACGTAGTTCTTTCATTTAAACAAACAAAATAAACAGATCTACGCGATAAAAATCTTTCTCAACAACCTACTTCCCCTTTCGCAAAAAGTCGGCTTGCTCCAAACGGCGTATACAAAATTAAAACTGTTCAAAAGCCATTTGTAATCGCACATACGATACTTTAACCGGCAAAATATCGTGTATATATGGAGGGCGTAGTCAGCAGTAAAAAATGGCTGTCAGGAGTGACTCCGTTAAAAAAAAAAAATTTTTTTTCCGCACACCGTTTTTGCAGGCCGAGCTGGTTAGAAGAGACAGGACATTGGAGTGCTAAAGGTTAACGTAATTCTATGATAAAATTAGCTTACACACAATGCAGACACATTATGCTTGGTTCAATAGTGAAAAGATCAGATCACTACTGCGTGTTGAATGGACCAAATAAGTACAAAGTAAAGAACATAAAAAACAAACTGACCAAAAAATTGAAAGAAAGAAAAATGGATCGTTACCTCTTCCATAAAGTCTGGAATCTGAGCATGATGCAACACAGTTGTACTAGCAGCAGTTGTAAACACTGACACACCTGGTCTTCCATAGATTCTCTGAAAAAAAGTTACAAGTAATCTATATTATACAATGTTAGACAAGTTATGTCTGTCCTAGGAAATCCCCTCCTGATTTACATCTATTATTAGTTTGTGTGGTGTCTAGCAGTCAATCAGAAAGTAGCTAATCTTCTTCTTCTTCATCGTACGCAGTCAGACAGTAACCATTTTTTTCGAGAAAAGCGGCGGTCATCCTGAGGCTGTCGACACTGCCATAGAGCTTATCTTGTGGTTCCACTGGTGATGGCCCCATCTGCTCTCTCTGATCCTCGTATGTCGGGCAGTTCTGCAGCAGATGCTCAGCGGTCATTTTCCCGGTACCACACGGGCATTCGTCGGTACCACCTATCTTCAATTTGTTGAATAGGTGGTACCTCAGTCTATTGTGGCCAGTGCGAAGTCTGAAGACAACGACCTGCTCTCTTCTGTTCAACTGGTAATAGGCATCGTTTTTGGTGTAACCAGTATGTTCGGTTTCCCATTTGGTCATGTATCTGGCTTTAATAAGCCGTTTTGACTCTTCGTACGTCATACTAGTATCTGTTTGTGGTAGTCTTGCACCTTCTTTTGCCAGTCTGTCTGCCTCCTCATTACCTTGGATGTTGCAGTGTGATGGGACCCACTGTACCACTACCCTTTTTGGTGCGGACTGCTGGCATAGTTGACAGAGTACTGCTCTTAAGTCATTAAGCTCAGTGTTTTTCTGGCTTTTTAGCGCTGTGACTACGGCCAGAGCATCTGTAAGCAGGACTGTATGGCTTTCATTTTCTTTATGTGTCACCATTTCTTCCACTGCCGCCCTCAGTGCCTCTGCCTCCGCTCTGAAATTGCTTGTGTACTTACCAGTAGCGAATGACAGTGTTATTTTTCTGCCATTTGGTAGGTTCAGGAATGCTCCTGCCCCTCCGTTCTGTGTGGTGTTTGTTAGAACCGTCGGTGTATGCATGGATCCAGTCCATGCTTGGGTAGTTTTTCGATATAAAGCTTAGGGTAGTATCTCTCCTTTCTTAGAAAGTAGCTAATAATAGCTTGTATGATGATATAAAAAGCTGAGTTAAAGCACAGCATACTGTAGATAGAGACCTTCTAACTCACAGAGAAACCCCTTTAAAACGTCACATTGCAAGGCTGACTAAATGACGGAACTTTCATGTGTCAACTATCAGTACAACTATAATGGCATGTTCGGGAAACAAAGATGGATCTGCAGTTGGTTTCAGGGTAGGATTCTGTGAAAGGATCACTTTCAACAGTAATTTGTTGTTTTTTGTACGATGAATTTGTTTTATTTCTCTGTGTGGAACATGGATTGATTATAAACCTTGGCACAATATGAGTTCCGTCATTTAGTCCGTGGTGGAATGTGACGTTTCAGGGAGGTTTCCCGGTGAGTCAGACAGTCTATCTAAAGTAAGCATCCCATAGGGGAACTCAGTGGTCTCAAGGTAATGTGTCTGCCTTGGGTGCCAGAGGTTGTGTGTTCAAATCACTGTGGAGTTTGGATTTTTTTCTTTTGGTAAAAATTCCCCTGATCTGGGGAATGTACACCTCTCCTTAGGCAGCGACGACTGTGATGACTTGGTCATGTTCGTCGCATGGAAAATATTTGCATTCCCAAAGATATACTTTAAAGGACAGTTGGGAAGAACAGTTGGCCAGCAACAGCTGAGGTTCAAAGATGCACGTAAACGGGACATGAAGATTGCATATGGGGGTTGACATCCTGAGAAGACATAGCAGCAGACAGATCCAAATGGAGATGAAACCTGAAGAGCCATCTCAGATTGAGTGAAAATAATAAGCTCACGCAACACAGTGAAGTGAAAAGATGCCACAAAGAAAATGAAAGTCAAAACTCAGTAGTTGGTTGCTACTCTAAGGTCGCATCATCCTATAGTCAGACATGACTGAAAGGGGCTACTATACATCATCCTATAGTCAGTCATGACTGAAAGGGGCTACTATACATCATCCTATAGTCAGTCATGACTGAAAGGGGCTACTATACATCATCCTATAGTCAGTCATGACTGAAAGGGCTACTATACATAATCCTATAGTCAGTCATGACTGAAAGGGGCTACTATACATCATCCTATATTCAGTCATGACTGAAAGGGGCTACTATACATCATCCTATAGTCAGTCATAACTGAAAGGGGCTACTATACATCATCCTATAGTCAGTCATGACTGAAAGGGGCTACTATACATCATCCTATAGTCAGTCATGACTGAAAGAGGCTACTATACATCATCCTATAGTCAGTCATGACTGAAAGGGGCTACTATACATCATCCTATAGTCAGTCATGACTGAAAGAGGCTACTATACATCATCCTATAGTCAGTCATGACTGAAAGGAGCTACTACTACAGTAATGACACTTAACAATGAAGAATAGAAGAAAAAGATAGTGGTTTAAAAACATACAGATGATGCCAACAACATCAACAGATCTTACCTTCAAGGGTACGGCACCATCTTCATCTGATTCTCGAAGCTCTATACAGCAAGCAATGTTCCTAGCCTGAAATAGATGAAAAATGTTACTAGCCTGAAATAAGATGAAATATGTTCCAGGCCTGAAATAAGATCAAAAATATTCCTGGTTTTAAATAAAATGAAAAATGTTCCTAGCCTGAAATAAGATGAAATATGTTCCTGGTCTGAAATAAGATGAAATATGTTCCTGGCCTGAAATAAGATAAAAAATATTCCTGGTTTGAAATAAAATGAAAAATGTTCCTAGCCTGAAACAAGATGAAATATGTTCCTAGCCTGAAACAAGATGAAATATGTTTCTATCCTGAAACAAGATGAAATATGTTCCTAGCCTGAAACAAGATGAAATGTGTTCCTATCCTGAAACAACCGAAATATGTTCCAGGCCTGAAACAAGATGAAATATGCTCCAGGCCTGAAATAAGGTGAAATATTTTCCTGGCCTGAAATAAGATGAAAAATGTTCCTAGCCTGAAACAAGATGAAATATGTTCCTATCCTGAAACAACCGAAATATGTTCTAGGCCTGAAACAAGATGATAAATGTTTTGGCCTGAAACAAGATGAAATATGTTCCTGGCCTGAAATAAGATGAAATATGTTCCTGGCCTGAAACAAGATGAAAAATGCTTTGACCTGTAACAAGATGAAATACGTTCCTGGCCTGAAACAAGATGAAAAGTTTTCCTGGCCTGAAACAAGATGAAATATAATGCTACTGGATCAACTAGAATCCTGGTATTCAATCAGGCAGATCTAACAAACGAAATGCTGATGGGGCTGGGCCAAACAGCGAAGAAAAAACTACTATCAGTCCTGAACCAAAGCTGGAAAAGGGGTATTGTACCCCAGGCATGGAAAGATGCAATACTGGTACCAGTACCAAAAACAGGAAAGGACAAAACAGATCCAAATGGATACAGGCCCATAAGCCTACTGAGCTGTGTCGGCAAGCTGATGGAACGGATGATAAACACCAGACTGATGTGGCATCTGGAAGAAAAACGAATACTAATTCCACAGCAAGCCGGCTTTAGACAGCACAGATCCACTGAGGACCAGGTCATCCTCATAGCCCAGGAGATAGAAGATGCCTACCAGGCACAGAAACACACAGTAGCTGTTTGGGTGGATCTGGAAAAGGCATTTGACAAAGTCTGGAAGGATGGACTTAGAGTCAAGCTAAGAAGAAGTGATGTCTGTGGGAAGATGTACAAGTGGATCAACCACTACCTCAAACAAAGAACGGCCAGAGTCCAAGTACAAGGGCAGATGAGCAAAAAGGTGACACTCGAGCAGGGAGTACCCCAAGGGGGAGTATTGTCACCCACACTCTTCCTGGTATATATAAACGATATTACAGAGAATATACCAAGAAGAGTCCATAGCTCAATGTTTGCAGACGATCTGGCTATGTGGACCTCTGAAAAGAATCTCACCATAGCAAGAAATCGGATGCAGACGGCCCTAACATCGCTGGAAGAGTGGGCGAACTCATGGCTGGTCAAAATAAACGAGGAGAAAACCACGTGCACAATATTCTCGCTCTCATTAAAACCCCAAAGTACCAAATTAAGCCTAAATGGCAAAATCCTGCAGCCAAACGACAACCCAACCTATCTGGGAGTCACATTTGATCGGCGCATGACATGGAAAAGTCAGATTGAGAGAAACCGAATGAAAGCCAGAGAAAGAATGGCGATCATGAGGAAACTTGCTGGCACAAGCTGGGGAGCAGACGAAGGCATACTAAAGAAACTGTACACTGGAAGAGTGAGACCAGTTCTCGAGTATGGCATTGCGGCATGGACAACAGCAGCGAAGGCGAACTTCGATAAAGTTAACAAACTTCAAAACCAAGCCATGAGAATTATAACAGGTGGCATGAAGTCAACGCCAATTGTAGAACTTGAAAAGATTACAAAACTGCAATCCATGACCGATAGAAGAGACTGCAGAGCCCAGCTGCAGTCAGAGAAACTCCGAAGACTGACGGACCATCCAATGTACCAGAGACTAAACAATTTGGGAAATGGGAAACTAAAGCGGAGAAACTTTGCAGAAATAGCCAAAGCAAAGATGCACGAAGATCCCATAAACGCACTAACAACACCAAAACCCATCACTACTGTACGAAAACCTACTTGGAGGCAGGATATATTTCCAGAGGTGGTAGAAAATATACCAGGTATTGCAAACAAAAACTGCCAGAGCGAAAAAGAAAGGAGAGACACTACCCTAAGCTTCATAACGAAAAGCTACCCAAGCATGGACTGGACCCATGCATTCACCGACGGTTCTGTAACAAACACTACACAGAACGGAGGGGCAGGAGCATTCCTGAACCTACCAAATGGCAGAAAAATAACACTGTCATTCGCTACTGGTAAGTACACAAGCAATTTCAGAGCAGAGGCAGAGGCACTGAGGGCGGCAGTGGAAGAAATGGTAACACACAGTGAAAATGAGAGCCATATAGTCCTGCTGACAGATGCTCTCAAAGTAGTCACAGCGCTAAAAAGCCAGAAAAACACTGAGCTTAATGACTTAAGAGCAGCACTCTGCAAACTGTGCCAGCAGTCCGCACCAAAAAGGGTAGTCGTACAGTGGGTTCCGTCACACTGCAACATCCAAGGCAACGAGGAGGTAGACAGACTGGCAAAAGAAGGTGCAAGGCTACCACAAACAGATACCAGTATGACGTACGAAGAGTCAAAACGGCTTATCAAAGCCAGGTACGTGTCCAAATGGAAAACCGAACATACTGGTTACACCAAAAACGATGCCTATTACCAGTTGAACCGAAGAGAGCAGGTCGTTGTCTTCAGACTTCGCACTGGCCACAACAGACTGAGGTACCACCTTTTCAACAAATTGAAGATAGGGTGTACCGACGAATGCCCGTGCGGTACTGGTAAAATGACCACTGAACATCTGCTGCAGAACTGCCCGACATACGAGGATCAGAGAGAGCAGATGTGGCCATTGCCAGTGGAACTGCAAGACAAGCTCTATGGCAGTGGCGAGAGCCTCAGGATGACCGCCGCTTTTTTCGAGAAAATAATGGTTACTGTCTGACTGTGTACGCAGAAGAAGAAGAATCAGGCAGATCGGTACTTGATACCAGGTAGCCAAAAAGCTATCATCTTCTTCTGTTAGTCCATCTGTGTTAGCTCCATTTTTGGTTTCAAAGCAAGAGAAATTACACTGCCGGCTTGCTAGGCCAGTCACAGCATTGGTTAGGCTGTTGCTGTGCTAGGTGGAGCCTATCCCAATTCTAGCGGCCAAGCTTACTTAGCCTGAATTTTCATTGTGGCACTCGCTTGCCGGATCAAGACACGCCTTCTCCATTGTGCTTATAAGCAGAACAGAACGCAATTCACAAATTACTCTTTGCAGATGATCAGTGTCTGCTGTACGCTGTTGAAAATAAACTGCAAAATCACATGAACTCGTCTGCGACTACCTACGAGAGCAAAACAAAAATTTATGATGATTAGTAGAACACCTGGGCCACTCAACATATGTTTAAATGATATTGTTCTTCCACAGGCCCATGAGTTCAAGTATTTGGGCATTATTCCCAAAGGCGGTGTGCATTGCACTACGGCTTTTATTTTGCGTCTGCGCCCAGTGCATCTGACTTCGGCATGCATTTTATGTAAAGGACTGCTTCTTCCTGCATTTTCTAAGGGTTTGCTTCTCTGAGGTAACGGCCAGTGTGGTGATCGAACCCAGCACCTTCAGATTGTGAGCCATGTCACTTAACCACTAGCCCACTGCTTGGACACTCGAGCATTAGTTTGGCAACAGAGCAACAGCTGATAAACAGTATATTTATGCCGACTCTGTGCTACCAGTGCCAAACATAGCCTCTGTCGAGGGCGCGTGAGAGCAGAATTTTGACGTGTGAAATAAAGTGTTTGAGGAAGGTCATCTGTGTTATCAGGAAAAACAGAATGCGGAACGACAACATTCGAAGTATGGTCAGCATTGCGTCTTGTGCCGAATACATTTCCAGGCAGATAATAAGTTGTGTTTGGTCATCTCATGAGAATGCACCCTCATCAACTTCCACTGATGGCTTACACCACTGGTAGATCTAGGTACAGGGCAAGGGGGTGACCAAGAGGCAGGTGGATAGATGACAGAGTGATTGTGCTGCGACATGGGCTCACATTGACCAACGCAATGCACGTAAGCTCCCAACGACGATCAACGGCACAAGTGGAAAGAAAACCAACTAACTAACTAGTCCATCTGGTTGGTCCTTAGAAGATCCCTGGTTGAACATTCAGACATTCATTTGTCTATTAGTAGTAATGTTACAGACTTAACACTTTCCTTTATTAGTTTTCTGGTCAGAGATCAAGAGATCAAATAACGTGCTATATAATGGAGTTCTATCATTCTCTCTAATCTTCCGTCTGTGCATTGACGGTCACTGGGACAAAATAATATATTATATAACAGACTGGCATCAACATCAATGGCAAGTGACTTAACCACCGCCGCTTTGCATATGACATAGCGTTCATCACAGAAACAGCCAAAGAAGCCAACCAGATGGTAGCTATGCTTCATAAAGTATGGAGAAAAGTGGGTCTCAAGATGAACACCTCCATGACAAAAGTAGTCCTACGTAACCGTTTCGCTATTAAAGCATTAATGTGCTCTTGTCATGTAGAGAAGGTACTTTAATTTATTTTATTAGACTAGCATCCCCACCCACAATCCTACTTAAAAAAAACTTATCATATGACTTTATAACAATTTCTGGGCTAGTCGAGGTGTTTTAGATTGAGAACTTCATGCCACTTCGACACTGATGTCGCCACGTCATACGCTAGCTATGTTTGTCTATTTCACCCCCAAAAAAAAAACAACATATGCCTTACCAGGGATTCGATCCATTGCTCTCCTTGTCAGCAGGCAGGCATCGATACTATTCTGCCGCATGATCCTCTCGGGCCTACTTAGTAGTCCTTAATGACATACAAGGATGGTGCACTAGTCTTATTCTTTCTTCCTCCAGCAGAAGCATGTCATTTGAAGATTACTTAATATGTAAAAATATATTCCACAAAGCTTTACCTTGGCCAAGGTGACCCTGTGGTAGACACCATTGACTTCCCAGTCGCGCGATTAAGTCCCCAATTCGTGCAGGATTTTTCCAGACGCAAAACGGATCCTGGGGTTGACCAAGCCTAAAACATTTGGTACCAAAATACTCTTGGAAAGTAAAGGAGGGCGGATGATGACCACATCACCCCTAGTGTGCCGTTGGTCAGGACAAAATATAGGTCTAACACAATATTCCCAATATGCCACAATGGCGAGTTAACTGGGTATTTCATCTTCTTCTGCGTTCGTTCTCAATCTCCTGCTACCAAGTCCTGAATAGGGTTTTGCAAGTTGCAGGATGTATTCCAAAGAACAGAATGTGTTGTGTAACTAGTTTACAGTTTGACTGCGATATTTGCACCTTTCGGTTCGAAATATACGTTTTTTGCAGCAAATGGATATTTATTTTTACTTACCTTGGCAAAAGCTTTCTGGCTGTCAAATTTCAAGGACAATGGTCGGACATAGAGATTATTGGAGTACGTATCAAAGGTCCTGGAGAGGGAGGCAACATCAGGGGTGAACTCTTCAATCTCGATAGTCGGCAGTGTGTTGACATTGGGCTCGACAAATGGTTTGATAGGAACCAGTGATGGTGTCAAAGTACCTGGAGAACACAGGGTGTGCATTTAGTTTCATCAAGCTGACTTAATAGGACTTGACTTGATTTGACTTGGCCGTTGCTCTTCTACCACATAGGGGGTAGGGGGAGAAGAGTAACAGGGTCAGGTTGTTGTTGAATACCCAAGATGAGCATATTAACTCTTTTGTGCACCCTGAAAAGGGCGCTGGGTGGAAGTTAAAAGTAGCTCTCCTCACATCCTGAGCGTGCCGATGAGGGTGGACTGGGGTCCCCCAGGCGGTTGTGCTATGCTTGGCTTCACCTGCGTGTGACTAACTGATACGGGGGTCATGTGGACCCCCCACTTCGTTATTCAGACTGTTAGGAAAAACAGTCTGTTTCCAGGAAGACCTGCATGGAAGTGAGGTGTGGACCTGGCCAATATATTTTACCTGGCCCTGACTAACATGTCAGATCAGTTTATTTTGCCTGACCAGATGTTAGTTTCCTCTATCCAGATTCTTCTTTGTTCTCAAACTCCCCTACCAAGCCCTGAAAAGGGCTTTGCAAGTAGCAGGATGTTGTCCGGACAATGGAATGCGCTGTGTAATAGTTTACAGATTGACTGCGACATTTGTACCTTTCAGTCTGACACATATGCCTTCAGCAGGCCTTTTTTAGTAATGGGTTAACTTTCCCTCTTCGATACCTTCTCTTTATCCAGTCTGCTCTGTTGCAGTCTGTTATCCAGGATCACTGCATGGAGGTGTAGAAGGGCCTTGGCAGCTCTGGTTTGCAGACCATGATGCTAGTAGACTGATCCAAGAGGAGATGTATCCTGAAGGACCATCTCATGATTGATGAAAAGATGCTCATGTAACGAGGAGAAGTGAAAAGACAACACCGCAAGGAGAAAGAAAACAAGAAAAGCTAAGAATATATTTTGTGTTTACCACTCCAAGTCATATCATCTTAGTCAGTTATGACTGAAAGGGACTACTATAGGTAAAGGTCAGTCACATGGCAATAACTATTGTTGGGGATGAAAATAACTCTTCATGTACTGAGCCGAATCTTATGTGAGGTGGGGTGGCCAGTTCCCTTCCTTGCTGTTTTTACCTTCCCCAACATCAGGTACCCATTTACAGGTGGATTGACTGAAGGAGCGGTTGTAACAGGCATGAACTACGTCCGTGATTTTTTGTGGTTTATCCATGATTTAGAACCCTGGCTCGCTGTAATCCAAGTCTAGTAAGCCAGCTCACTGTCGACTAGGCTACACGCTCCACGGATGGGGCTACCACTATACATACAATTTAACAAATTATCTTAACTTTTTTGTATCTATTTGGCGAGTGATTACACGTTCAATAACAAATTTACATTCAATCATTTTTTTGTTCTATGTTCTACAATTTGCGTAAGTCAAATGCATATTAGATGTGAGACAACTATCCTTAAACTTACACTCTCCCTCCTCGCTTAGATCTGGTTGATAAAGCTGAACTCTGAAGTCACCTGGGATTTCCTGAAACTTTGATTTCTTCTCTGGTCTGTTGAATGAGGAAATAAAAAAAGGGGCATCAAATGTGGTGAAACATGAGTTACTCTGACGTACCTGACTTGGTTACCCCTTGTGAACATATGAGAAATTGATCTTTAATATTGAAATTCACGAGGAACATGTGATTAAGCAGTTTGGGTATATGTGATCATTACCTTGGACTACAAGGACACAAGCAGCAGCAAGGAAGAAAATTGGAGTTTTCTAAATAAAATATTGCAGAAGAATACTAAAAATTCCTTGGATAAAGAAAGTGACAAATAAAGCCATTCTAGAAGACCCAAATGTTGAATGGCTCATTAACAATGTTATGTTTCGGAAATTGAATTTTTTTCAGCCCCTGTCATGACGGACTGGAAAGAATAGTCCTGTAGAGCATGGTACCTGGAATGCGACGCAGGGGTCGACCAAGGTGAACGTGGATACAAGATATCAAGGATACTCAAAACATGAACATGGAGCAAGCGGGAAGATAGACTGCAGACCGAGATTCATATCGGCTTGCTGTGATGAGAGCGACATTCTACAAAGAACATGCCTCATGATGATGATGACCTTGGTAAGGCTGTTTTCCTATGTAGGTACAGTGAAAACCATTCAGCACACTATGTGGGGCCAGCCAGGGCAAGCAGCATTTATTAATTAGCCAGATAAACCGCCAGGAGGGACCCCAAAAATCGAAATAAAATCTGGAGCACTCTGTCTCGAAAAACATTTGCTATATTTCCAGTATTTAATATGGTGTTTGCACCTCTTGCAATGTGTGTGTGTGTGGGGCTAATTACAAGCCAAGCATCCCAGCATGTGAGCGAGCATGCGTTTGATTGTGTCCTGTGTACCCGTGCAACTTATTCAATCCCAATACAGTGAGTCAGTGACAACAAAATAACAATACAAGACTCTTTCAAGCGAATACCTTTTAGCGCTAACCATTTCCAGCTCACAGGCACTGAAATAGGCCCCCAAAAACCTGAAAATGGCCACCCATAATGACCACTGAAACATGTGTTTGTGTTTATGAAATTTAGTTTGTGGAATTCCATTTTCTTTAACGACTTTACATGATGGCTGCATTCGAGCATGTGCAACTGACATTCAACTGTAACATTACTTCTGGTAAGTGGACATTAGCTCCTTGTACTGTCTTTGAAAGTCGACACATTTATTGTGACAAAATTTGGGCTTCAAGACCAAGAAATGATGAATTATTTGATCAGTCCAATGATCACACATCTCGATTACTCATGGATATTCCCAGCATTCACCACTCTCTGACTACAAAAATATTTCCTAATATCTAATCTGGATCTTTCTTTAGTTAATTTGTAGCAATGATCTCATGTTCTTGTAGGTGGTTGTATTTTGGAAAACTTGTTATAGTCTAATTTATCCATTCCCCTGATCATCTTATAAACCTGTATTAAGTCACCACGAATTCTTCTCTCTTCGAGACACTGTAGGCCGGTTTTTCTGAGTCCTTCATAACTGTAATTCTGGAATCCCACTATCATCTTTGTCGCTCTTTTTTGTATTCTTTCCAGCATGTTTATGTCCCCTCTATGATAAGGACTCCACACCTGTACACAGTACTCCAATCTAGGTCTAACTAATGCTTTATACAGTTTGACTATCACTTCCTTGCTCCTATTTTTAATATTTCTTTTTATCATTCCTAACTTTGCAATTGCCTTTTTCACTGTTACCTGGACTTGCTCACTCACTTTACCTGTTTGATCCTAGGGTCCCTTTCGTTTTATATCATTCTAATATTGTTCTACAAACTTTTCCACAACCAACTTAACAAAAAATAATTTTCCCAACCAATTTATCAACAAAAAAGAATTTTCCACAACCAACGTTTCCGTAACTTTTACACAAACAATTCTTTCACTACCGACTTTTCCACAACCAACTTTTCAACAAAAAAATAATTTTCCCTAACCAACTTTTCCATAACTTTTGCACAACCAACTTTTCTACAGCCATCTTTCCCACAACCAACTTGTCTTCAAACAACTTTTTCTACAACCAACTTTTCCACAACCATCTTTTTCACAAACAACTTTTTCTACAATCAACTTTTCTTCAAACAACTTTTTTCTACAACCATCTTTTCCACAAAACATCTTTTCCACAACCGACTTTTCTATTACCGACTTTTCTACAACCAGCTTTTCCACACCCCCTTTTACACAGCCGACTTTTCTACAATCGACTTCTCTGCAACAAACTTTTCTACACCAAATTTTCTACAAATGTCTTTTCCACAACCAACTTCTATAACAAACTTCAATAAAGGTGTAAGTTGGAGCGCAAGCTTTTTTACAATTCTGATTCGTACTTACTTTCTGAGATCATTCAACAGTTTGAGCATTTCGTCCTCGGAAAACTTGGACGTTTCCTGTCTGTACAGTGGTAGTCTGATTGTTCTATGATGAATTGAGCTGCCTGAGCTTAGTGGACTGTGTGGAGAGAATGACAGTACAATGTGAACCCAGTAAGCCGGTGGTTCCCTGACGTTTACCATATCACAGCTCATCCCTCTACTTTCCCCTGTGACACAGGCTCAAAATAAAAACCTGCTTAAGTAAACTGAAATTGTTCATTTAGATTCAGTTCGTGACCCTACCACAGGACTCATTTAGATTCAGTTCATGACCCTCGCTCTTGGTCGGATCCGCCCCTACCTTCTCTTGTCCACATTTTCCTTTTCACATCATCGCAACACATCGATATACTGTGCCTTCCTTCTACTGGTTTGTCAAATCAGCGGGGAAACAGAAATTTGCAAAATAACTTTGAGCGGTGGATCACTGGGCTCGTGCGTCGATGAAGAGCGCAACCAGCTGCGTGAATTAATGTGAATTGCAGAACACATTGAACATCGACACCTTGAACGCATATGGCGGCCTCAGGTCCATCCCGAGGCCACGCCCGTCTGAGGGTCGGCGAGTCTACAGCAATCGCTTCCTACACAAAATGTTCGGTTACAGGTTACCGGCTCTCTGCGCTCCTCTCCCGCTCTGCTCTTGAGCGGGGTGCAGGCGCGCGGATAGAACGGTCACCGATGAAGCGCTTTGGGCCTTCGCGAATTGCCGCTCAGGAATCGCAAATCGCAGACATTTGGTCCACGTGCTAGGCTGATAAGCCAACGACGCGAGGCTACCATAGGAGGGATTTCGGCCGAACACCTCTAAGCCGGAATCCCGCCCTAAATCTCAGCACCACTGCGATGGGAGGCTACAATAGGGTTGGGACCTGGGGCTCGTGTCCCAGCCCGACCCAGTCGAGCAGCAGAAAGAGGTCTCTGCTGTCCGCCGATCAAAGCGGGCGGGAAGCTGCCCGATATTCACCCCATACGGTGATGAGGTGTGAAACCACTAGTAGAAGACTTAGTTCTCGGTCAGGGTGTCGTAAGCAGTAGAGGAGCCACCTCACTGCGAACTGTTGAGACGCAACCCTTGATCATGAGATATGTCCGCACACCAGGCGAACAACATCTCCGTGCCATTACCAGGCTTTTCCCTCTGCTGGTTAAATGCACCCCTTCGAGAGGAATCGCAGGTCGCTGACATTTGGTCCACGTGCTTGGCTGATAAGCCAATGGTGCGAAGCTACCACCTGAGGGACTACGGCCGAACGCCTCTAAGCCAGAATCCCGCTCTAAATCTCAGCACCGCTGTGATGGGAGGCCACGATATGGTTGGGACCTGGGGCTTGCGTCTCAGCCCGGCCCGGTCGAGCCGCAGAAATGCACCTGGCTAAATGCACTCCTGCCTCGCTCTTTACCTCTGTCTGCTATCTGCCATCCCAATGGACGCAGAAGAGATGCAGTCCAGCGGACATTGCATCTCTGCCCTATTGTGACAACGTCCCATGTGGCGGGGAATGCTAGGCGTGCCATCACTGCAGATGAGCCGAGAAAATAAAGGGAGCAAAGAGATACCTCACTCACATGCATATGCTACCTTTCTGGCAGGACATGACGATCCTGAGACAGTCACACTGGACTGCCTCTCTTCCGGGATAGTACAAACTAGTACATAGTCCATCATATCATATCATTGCCAAACCCTATAGACACGAGTGGGGAAGACTCGTTAGTCCTGCAAGACAACTTCCCTAAGAGAGACAACTCTGATCAAAAACAACTGCTGCCTTGCAGATAGGCTGGGGACAGCCAAAGGCTAAGGAGGGCATCCCTACAGAAACGCCTGTTGAAATTGGATGCACTCCCACAGGACTCATTTTAATCTTAATCACACTGATGTTGCGATCTGGTACCTGCAACAAATTTCAGTTTTCCAACAGTTGTCGAGACTCGACACCGTACTGGTTTATCATATGTGAACAAACGGGCTATCGTAGAAACAGAATCAAATCAAGTCTGTTTGTTATGATGAATACGTCACTTCCTTCTTCACTTCTGAGTCCTTGAAAGGACTCAGTGGTTTCGAGATATGGTGTTCGTCTCGGGTGCCGGTGGTTGCAGGTTCGAAACACGGTGGAGACCAGGATTTTCTTCACATGGATCTTCAGCTAAAAATTCCTGTGATCTCTGAGTAGTGAGGTCGGACCCCTGATCTCTGGGTAGTGAGGTCGGACCCCTGATCTCTGGGTAGAGAAGTCGGACCCCTGATCTCTAGGTAGTGAGGTCGGAACCCTTATCTCTGGGTAGTGAGGTCGAACCCCTGATCTCTGGGTAGTGAGGTCGGACCCTGATCTCTGGGTAGTGAGGTCGGAACCCTTATCTCTGGGTAGAGAGGTCGGACCCCTGATCTCTAGGTAGTGAGGTTGGACCACTAATCTCTGGGTAGTGAGGTCGGACCCCTGATCTCTGGGTAGAGAGGTCAGACCCCTGATCTCTGGGTAGTGAGGTCGAACCCCTGATCTCTGGGTAGTGAGATTGAACCCCTGTGTTCAGTGTCAAGCACGTAAAATATCTCTTAGCAGTTAGAAATAAAAAAAAGTAGACTTGACGGCCGCTGCCCGGACAAAATTCAAGTTAAAAATCTAGCCAAGTTATTTGTACCTTTTCCACAGGTAGTTTGTTAAGAGCAGCTATAGATGGTGCCTAACTGGCTGTCGGATTGGTGCCTACCTGGCTGTGGGTCTACTTAGCTCTACTGTTTGAGTCTGTTAAGATGGACTCGCACATCGGTTAAACCACCCTCCAAAAAACTGGTTGTATACAGAATCTGTACAGTCTCCTAAACCAGTATAAAGACGTTAAGTTTCTTCACAAGTTTGAGCAGAAAAAATTCTTTGTGTTAAATTAAAAATGAATTTGAAACACTTTATTCTTCTTGACATGGATTGGAACCAGCCCATTATTGAGAATGGGGAAGTTAAGTTGTTGCAAAAGATCTTTGTGAGGTTGATCTGCTTAGTTTGTTTATGTAGATGAAATAAATTGTAACAGTTCCAGCCCGAGCATGAGCGGTTAGGGCAGGGGTGATGTGGTCAGCGACTCTGAGAACAAAGGTACCTGAATGTGTACTAAGGTCACTCTCCGTCTTGAAACTATGCCAATGTCACTCACCATCTAGATACAAAGTCAACAAAGGAAAACAGGGGGTTGGTGGAAAGAATGTGTCTAGTACAGGTAGGGGCTATGTGCTGACCACTGGCGTTCCGATTTGAGTAGTGTGGAATTAGTGACAGACAGAGCCCAGCAGAGCTTACTGCGACATTTTAAGTGACAAGAATTCAGAGTGATTCGCTCCAATAACAACTGAAGGAGGTAGATCCAAACTAGAGAATGGCTGGGTCAAGACATCCCACAGAGGACCATTGGACAGCTCTGATACTGCTTGAGACTATATAATACTAGACAAAGTTTAACTCAAGGAGACTGGCCATGGAGAGAGAGAGAGAGACAGAATTTAGCTAGGAGTCTGTTTAGCTCACCGACTTAATAGAAGAGTGATTGACAGGCTGTTTTATGAATGTTAATGAGATAGAACAGGATGGCTCAACCAGTATACACCTTTGAGTCTTGGCCAGTCGCTCTATAAGGTGTGTGTTGGGCGCCCTGTGTCTAGAAGAGACCTGAATGTGTGTTGTACGTGGAGGAAACCTTGTGAACGATGTATTTTCTGAAGAGTTACGTGAGTGTACAGATCAACTAGGAGAGATTTGGATGTGTGTGTGGTGTGTAGACATTGAGGGAACGATGTATGTTCCAGAGCGGTTGTATACGCAGACCGATTGAGTGTGTGATCATATGTGAGTATACATTGAATATATTGAATGTATTATGTCAAGATCACCCGCCTGAGGGGATCTGAGTGTCACAGAAAACAAACGCGAGGACGAGTTTTTGAGAGTGTGTTGAGGGTACAGATAAGGGGAGGGGAGTGTGCGGCTAGAACTGGGTTGGATTAGTCTGGAGCAACATCAATAGCTTATGCTTATAAACTCCGAGTATCTATTTAGATAAGATGTATTTCTTGTATTGTTGTAATCTCATTGCACTCACTTTAATAGTTGTATGAGTATGATGTAATAAATCTACCACCTGCTGTGTGCTATGTTATTTTCTGTGTGTGGTCATGGATGATGTGGATACATGTGGTAACATTCTAGATAGAATAACCCCAGTGAAAACCTGGACTCTGCTACAAAATACATTTTTAGTGTAAATAACCGATAAGCTGATCTTACAAAAGAACAGTATCAGTGCTTTGTGGTGATTTCATTGGATTAAATTGAAGAACTACGTTCCTTAATCGGTTTGTCTTAATGTTTGTGTTTTGTTTAATTGTCACCTTTATCTTCTTGTATCTCAGATATTAACAAACACACAACAATAACACCAACAAGTTCTTTATTTATGTCTATATGCACAACAAAATCATATCCATAGGCAAACTAACAAAAAGGTTGCAGGCTCTCAAGGTCAACAATCATAGTAAAACGTGATATGCTCAAAATATTAACAATTGTTAATGTGGTATGGTAAAGGTTAAACAAGTAAATATTTGTTTAAAAAAAGTACATTATTCTGCACAACAAAACACAAGTAGAAGCTCCACAACTCTGATCTACTGCAATCCTCAATGGCAAGCAATGTAGTTGTTCATGCAATCAAGGCAAAACATTGGTGGGCAGACAACATACACAGAAGAAAGGATGAAGGCTGGAGCATAGCGACAGCAGTCGTCCGCTTATTCTTTCTTCTTTTTTTGTCATCTCACTTTCTATCAGGTTGTAGCCCAGTGTCATCTCACTTTCTAACAGGTTGTATCCCAGTGTCATCTCCCTTTCTATCAGGTTGTATCCCAGTGTCATCTCACTTTCTATCAGGTTGTAGCCCAGTGTCATCTCACTTTCTACCAGATTGTAGCCCAGTGTCATCTCACTTTCTATCAGGTTGTAGCACAGTGTCATCTCACTTTCTATCAGGTTGTAGCCCAGTGTCATCTCCCTTTCTACCAGGTTGTAGCCCAGTGTCATCTCACTTTCTACCAGGTTGTAGCCCAGTGTCATCTCACTTTCTATCAGGTTGTAGCCCAGTGTCATGGTATGTATTTGTCATTTATCATCTCACTTTCTACCAGGTTGTAGCCCAGTGTCATCTCACTTTCTACCAGGTTGTAGCCCAGTGTCATCTCACTTTCTACCAGGTTGTAGCCCAGTGTCATCTCACTTTCTATAAGGTTGTAGCCCAGTGTCATCTCACTTTCTATCAGGTTGTAGCCCAGTGTCATGGTATGTATTTGTCATTTATCATCTCACTTTCTACCAGGTTGTAGCCCAGTGTCATCTCACTTTCTACCAGGTTGTAGCCCAGTGTCATCTCACTTTCTACCAGGTTGTAGCCCAGTGTCATCTCACTTTCTATCAGGTTGTAGCCCAGTGTCATCTCACTTTCTACCAGATTGTAGTCCAGTGTCATGGTATGTATGTGTCCTTTATCATCTCACTTTCTACCAGGTTGTAGCCCAGTGTCATCTCACTTTCTACCAGGTTGTAGCCCAGTGTCATCTCACTTTCTACCAGATTGTAGTCCAGTGTCATGGTATGTATTTGTCATTTATCATCTCACTTTCTACCAGGTTGTAGCCCAGTGTCATCTCACTTTCTACCAGGTTGTAGCCCAGTGTTATCTCACTTTCTACCAGATTGTAGTCCAGTGTCATGGTATGTATTTGTCATTTATCATCTCACTTTCTACCAGGTTGTAGCCCAGTGTCATCTCACTTTCTACCAGGTTGTAGCCCAGTGTCATCTCACTTTCTATCAAGTTGTAGCCCAGTGTCATCTCACTTTCTACCAGATTGTAGTCCAGTGTCATGGTATGTATTTCTCTTTTGTCATTTCACTTTCTACCAGGTTGTAGCCCAGTGTCATCTCACTTTCTATCAGGTTGTAGCCCAGTGTCATCTCACTTTCTACCAGGTTGTAGCCCAGTGTCATCTCACTTTCTACCAGGTTGTAGCCCAGTGTCATCTCACTTTCTACCAGGTTGTAGCCCAGTGTCATCTCACTTTCTATCAGGTTGTAGCCCAGTGTCATCTCACTTTCTACCAGGTTGTAGCCAAGTGTCATCTCACTTTCTACCAGGTTGTAGCCCAGTGTCATCTCACTTTCTACCAGGTTGTAGCCCAGTGTCATCTCATTTTCTACCAGATTGTAGCCCAGTGTCCTGATATGTATTTGTCATTTATCATCTCCCTTTCTACCAGGTTGTAGCCCAGTGTCATCTCACTTTCTACCAGGTTGTAGCCCAGTGTCATCTCACTTTCTACCAGGTTGTAGCCCAGTGTCATCTCACTTTCTACCAGGTTGTAGCCCAGCGTCATCTCACTTTCTACCAGGTTGTAGCCAAGTGTCCTGGTATGTATTTGTCATTTATCATCTCACTTTCTACCAGGTTGTAGCCCAGTGTCATCTCACTTTCTACCAGGTTGTAGCCCAGTGTCCTCTCCCTTTCTACCAGGTTGTAGCCCAGTGTCATCTCACTTTCTACCAGGTTGTAGCCCAGTTTCATCTCACTTTCTACCAGATTGTAGTCCAGTGTCATGGTATGTATTTGTCATTTAACATCTCACTTTCTACCAGGTTGTAGCCCAGTGTCATCTCACTTTCTATCAAGTTGTAGCACAGTGTCATCTCACTTTCTACCAGTTTGTAGTCCAGTGTCATGGTATGTATTTCTCTTTTGTCATTTCACTTTCTACCAGGTTGTAGCCCAGTGTCATCTCACTTTCTACCAGGTTGTAGCCCAGTGTCATCTCACTTTCTACCAGGTTGTAGCCCAGTGTCATCTCACTTTCTACCAGGTTGTAGCCCAGTGTCATCTCACTTTCTATAAGGTTGTAGCCCAGTGTCATCTCACTTTCTATCAGGTTGTAGCCCAGTGTCATGGTATGTATTTGTCATTTATCATCTCACTTTCTACCAGGTTGTAGCCCAGTGTCATCTCACTTTCTACCAGGTTGTAGCCCAGTGTCATCTCACTTTCTACCAGGTTGTAGCCCAGTGTCATCTCACTTTCTATCAGGTTGTAGCCCAGTGTCATCTCACTTTCTACCAGATTGTAGTCCAGTGTCATGGTATGTATGTGTCCTTTATCATCTCACTTTCTACCAGGTTGTAGCCCAGTGTCATCTCACTTTCTACCAGGTTGTAGCCCAGTGTCATCTCACTTTCTACCAGATTGTAGTCCAGTGTCATGGTATGTATTTGTCATTTATCATCTCACTTTCTACCAGGTTGTAGCCCAGTGTCATCTCACTTTCTACCAGGTTGTAGCCCAGTGTTATCTCACTTTCTACCAGATTGTAGTCCAGTGTCATGGTATGTATTTGTCATTTATCATCTCACTTTCTACCAGGTTGTAGCCCAGTGTCATCTCACTTTCTACCAGGTTGTAGCCCAGTGTCATCTCACTTTCTATCAAGTTGTAGCCCAGTGTCATCTCACTTTCTACCAGATTGTAGTCCAGTGTCATGGTATGTATTTCTCTTTTGTCATTTCACTTTCTACCAGGTTGTAGCCCAGTGTCATCTCACTTTCTACCAGGTTGTAGCCCAGTGTCATCTCACTTTCTACCAGGTTGTAGCCCAGTGTCATCTCACTTTCTACCAGGTTGTAGCCCAGTGTCATCTCACTTTCTACCAGGTTGTAGCCCAGTGTCATCTCACTTTCTACCAGGTTGTAGCCCAGTGTCATCTCACTTTCTACCAGGTTGTAGCCCAGTGTCATCTCACTTTCTATCAGGTTGTAGCCCAGTGTCATCTCACTTTCTACCAGGTTGTAGCCAAGTGTCATCTCACTTTCTACCAGGTTGTAGCCCAGTGTCATCTCACTTTCTACCAGGTTGTAGCCCAGTGTCATCTCACTTTCTACCAGATTGTAGCCCAGTGTCCTGATATGTATTTGTCATTTATCATCTCCCTTTCTACCAGGTTGTAGCCCAGTGTCATCTCACTTTCTACCAGGTTGTAGCCCAGTGTCATCTCACTTTCTACCAGGTTGTAGCCCAGTGTCATCTCACTTTCTACCAGGTTGTAGCCCAGCGTCATCTCACTTTCTACCAGGTTGTAGCCCAGTGTCCTGGTATGTATTTGTCATTTATCATCTCACTTTCTACCAGGTTGTAGCCCAGTGTCATCTCACTTTCTACCAGGTTGTAGCCCAGTGTCATCTCCCTTTCTACCAGGTTGTAGCCCAGTGTCATCTCACTTTCTATCAGGTTGTAGCCCAGTGTCATCTCACTTTCTACCAGATTGTAGTCCAGTGTCATGGTATGTATTTGTCATTTAACATCTCACTTTCTACCAGGTTGTAGCCCAGTGTCATCTCACTTTCTATCAAGTTGTAGCACAGTGTCATCTCACTTTCTACCAGTTTGTAGTCCAGTGTCATGGTATGTATTTCTCTTTTGTCATTTCACTTTCTACCAGGTTGTAGCCCAGTGTCATCTCACTTTCTACCAGGTTGTAGCCCAGTGTCATCTCACTTTCTACCAGGTTGTAGCCCAGTGTCATCTCACTTTCTACCAGGTTGTAGCCCAGTGTCATCTCACTTTCTATAAGGTTGTAGCCCAGTGTCATCTCACTTTCTATCAGGTTGTAGCCCAGTGTCATGGTATGTATTTGTCATTTATCATCTCACTTTCTACCAGGTTGTAGCCCAGTGTCATCTCACTTTCTACCAGGTTGTAGCCCAGTGTCATCTCACTTTCTACCAGGTTGTAGCCCAGTGTCATCTCACTTTCTATCAGGTTGTAGCCCAGTGTCATCTCACTTTCTACCAGATTGTAGTCCAGTGTCATGGTATGTATGTGTCCTTTATCATCTCACTTTCTACCAGGTTGTAGCCCAGTGTCATCTCACTTTCTACCAGGTTGTAGCCCAGTGTCATCTCATTTTCTACCAGATTGTAGCCCAATGTCCTGATATGTATTTGTCATTTATCATCTCCCTTTCTACCAGGTTGTAGCCCAGTGTCATCTCACTTTCTACCAGGTTGTAGCCCAGTGTCATCTCACTTTCTACCAGGTTGTAGCCCAGTGTCATCTCACTTTCTACCAGGTTGTAGCCCAGCATCATCTCACTTTCTACCAGGTTGTAGCCCAGTGTCCTGGTATGTATTTGTCATTTATCATCTCACTTTCTACCAGGTTGTAGCCCAGTGTCATCTCACTTTCTACCAGGTTGTAGCCCAGTGTCATCTCCCTTTCTACCAGGTTGTAGCCCAGTGTCATCTCACTTTCTACCAGGTTGTAGCCCAGTGTCATCTCACTTTCTACCAGATTGTAGTCCAGTGTCATGGTATGTATTTGTCATTTAACATCTCACTTTCTACCAGGTTGTAGCCCAGTGTCATCTCACTTTCTATCAAGTTGTAGCACAGTGTCATCTCACTTTCTACCAGTTTGTAGTCCAGTGTCATGGTATGTATTTCTCTTTTGTCATTTCACTTTCTACAAGGTTGTAGCCCAGTGTCATCTCACTTTCTACCAGGTTGTAGCCCAGTGTCATCTCACTTTCTACCAGGGTGTAGCCCAGTGTCATCTCACTTTCTACCAGGTTGTAGCCCAGTGTCATCTCACTTTCTACCAGATTGTAGCCCAGTGTCATCTCACTTTCTACCAGGTTGTAGCCCAGTGTCATCTCCCTTTCTATCAGGTTGTAGCCCAGTGTCATCTCACTTTCTACCAGGTTGTAGCCCAGTGTCATCTCACTTTCTACCAGGTTGTAGCCCAGTGTCATCTCACTTTCTATCAGGTTGTAGCCCAGTGTCATGGTATGTATTTGTCATTTATCATCTCACTTTCTACCAGGTTGTAGCCCAGTGTCATCTCACTTTCTACCAGGTTGTAGCCCAGTGTCATCTCACTTTCTACCAGGTTGTAGCCCAGTGTCATCTCACTTTCTATCAGGTTGTAGCCCAGTGTCATCTCACTTTCTATCAGGTTGTAGCCCAGTGTCATGGTATGTATTTGTCCTTTATCATCTCACTTTCTACCAGGTTGTAGCCCAGTGTCATCTCACTTTCTACCAGGTTGTAGCCCAGTGTCATCTCACTTTCTACCAGGTTGTAGCCCAGTGTCATCTCACTTTCTATCAGGTTGTAGCCCAGTGTCATCTCACTTTCTACCAGATTTTAGTCCAGTGTCATGGTATGTATGTGTCCTTTATCATCTCACTTTCTACCAGGTTGTAGCCCAGTGTCATCTCACTTTCTACCAGGTTGTAGCCCAGTGTCATCTCACTTTCTACCAGATTGTAGTCCAGTGTCATGGTATGTATTTGTCATTTATCATCTCACTTTCTACCAGGTTGTAGCCCAGTGTCATCTCACTTTCTACCAGGTTGTAGCCCAGTGTTATCTCACTTTCTACCAGATTGTAGTCCAGTGTCATGGTATGTATTTGTCATTTATCATCTCACTTTCTACCAGGTTGTAGCCCAGTGTCATCTCACTTTCTACCAGGTTGTAGCCCAGTGTCATCTCACTTTCTATCAAGTTGTAGCCCAGTGTCATCTCACTTTCTACCAGATTGTAGTCCAGTGTCATGGTATGTATTTCTCTTTTGTCATTTCACTTTCTACCAGGTTGTAGCCCAGTGTCATCTCACTTTCTACCAGGTTGTAGCCCAGTGTCATCTCACTTTCTACCAGGTTGTAGCCCAGTGTCATCTCACTTTTTACCAGGTTGTAGCCCAGTGTCATCTCACTTTCTACCAGGTTGTAGCCCAGTGTCATCTCACTTTCTACCAGGTTGTAGCCCAGTGTCATCTCACTTTCTACCAGGTTATAGCCCAGTGTCATCTCACTTTCTATCAGGTTGTAGCCCAGTGTCATCTCACTTTCTACCAGGTTGTAGCCAAGTGTCATCTCACTTTCTACCAGGTTGTAGCCCAGTGTCATCTCACTTTCTACCAGGTTGTAGCCCAGTGTCATCTCACTTTCTACCAGTTTGTAGTCCAGTGTCATGGTATGTATTTCTCTTTTGTCATTTCACTTTCTACCAGGTTGTAGCCCAGTGTCATCTCACTTTCTACCAGGTTGTAGCCCAGTGTCATCTCACTTTCTACCAGGTTGTAGCCCAGTGTCATCTCACTTTCTACCAGGTTGTAGCCCAGCGTCATCTCACTTTCTACCAGGTTGTAGCCCAGTGTCCTGGTATGTATTTGTCATTTATCATCTCACTTTCTACCAGGTTGTAGCCCAGTGTCATCTCACTTTCTACCAGGTTGTAGCCCAGTGTCATCTCCCTTTCTACCAGGTTGTAGCCCAGTGTCATCTCACTTTCTACCAGGTTGTAGCCCAGTGTCATCTCACTTTCTACCAGATTGTAGTCCAGTGTCATGGTATGTATTTGTCATTTAACATCTCACTTTCTACCAGGTTGTAGCCCAGTGTCATCTCACTTTCTATCAAGTTGTAGCACAGTGTCATCTCACTTTCTACCAGTTTGTAGTCCAGTGTCATGGTATGTATTTCTCTTTTGTCATTTCACTTTCTACCAGGTTGTAGCCCAGTGTCATCTCACTTTCTACCAGGTTGTAGCCCAGTGTCATCTCACTTTCTACCAGGTTGTAGCCCAGTGTCATCTCACTTTCTACCAGGTTGTAGCCCAGTGTCATCTCACTTTCTACCAGATTGTAGCCCAGTGTCATCTCACTTTCTACCAGGTTGTAGCCCAGTGTCATCTCCCTTTCTATCAGGTTGTAGCCCAGTGTCATCTCACTTTCTACCAGGTTGTAGCCCAGTGTCATCTCACTTTCTACCAGGTTGTAGCCCAGTGTCATGGTATGTATTTGCCTTTCGCCTCTCTTGTGGTCCAAGTAACATTTTTCTCCATTTTACGCTAGGTCTCGTTTACGCTGTCTATCCACATTTTCCTCGGTCCACCTCTTGCCCTTCTTCCTGATGTTCTCCTGTAGAAGGTTGCATGAACCATATGATCTGGTTGCATTCTCACAATGTGGCCAAACCAATTCATTCTTTATCATTCAATGTACAAAGAAATGTTCCAACCTTCTCCAAAATACTCATATTTGTGATTCTGTCTCTTCTGGTGTTGTTAGTGACCTTTTGTAGGCACCGCATTTCACAGGTGGCTAACTTTTGTTCCTGGGCCTTATTCAATGCCCATGTTTGGCACTGGTAGCACAGGGCTGGGATGACGATACTATTTATCATCTGCTTTTTTGCTTTTGTTTGCAGTCTGGTACTCTCAAAGTATCATCTGCTGTTTTGCTTTTGTTTGCAGTCTGGTACTCTCAAAGTATCATCTGCTTTTTTGCTTCTGTTTGCAGTCTGGTACCCTCAAAGTATCATCTGCTTTTTTGCTTTTGTTTGCAGTCTGGTACTCTCAAAGTATCATCTGCTTTTTTGCTTTTGTTTGCAGTCTGGTACTCTTAAAGTATCATCTGCTTTTTTGCTTTTGTTTGCAGTCTGGTACTCTCAAAGTACCATCTGCTGTTTTGCTTTTGTTTGCAGTCTGGTACCCTCAAAGTATCATCTGCTGTTTTGCTTTTGTTTGCAGTCTGGTACCCTCAAAGTATCATCTGCTGTTTTGCTTTTGTTTGCAGTCTGGTACTCTCAAAGTATCATCTGCTGTTTTGCTTTTGTTTGCAGTCTGGTACTCTCAAAGTATCATCTGCTGTTTTACTTTTGTTTGCAGTCTGGTACCCTCAAAGTATCATCTGCTGTTTTGCTTTTGTTTGCAGTCTGGTACTCTCAAAGTATCATCTGCTGCTTTGCTTTTGTTTGCAGTCTGGTACCCTCAAAGTATCATCTGCTGTTTTGCTTTTGTTTGCAGTCTGGTACCCTCAAAGTATCATCTGCTGTTTTGCTTTTGTTTGCAGTCTGGTACTCTTAAAGTATCATCTGCTGTTTTGCTTTTGTTTGCAGTCTGGTACCCTCAAAGTATCATCTGCTGTTTTGCTTTTGTTTGCAGTCTGGTACCCTCAAAGTGGAAAAAAACCTCCAGATAGACCACCAATGAATTGGTTAGACTCCCTCGCACTCCACTACAACATCCACCATGGTATGTTAAAGGGTAACCAACCAGCCAACCAACCAACGCACTAACTAACCAACTAACTAACTAACATAACCAAAACATAACAAAAAACACAATGTTAAAACAAAGAAAATAGACTTACACGGCTGACCAAGCAAAAGGCATTCGGTAGTGACCTATATGATTGCAAAACTGTTTCATCTGCCGATGAACCTTCTGTGCCATTTTGGGGTCACTTCCTTTAAGATAAGGCTCAATGCACTGTGCAATGCTTCCTTGAAGAACTTTCTCTATGCGAGCAACAAGGTAAATATCTTGGTGCCTCTGAACTATAGAAAATAATCCCTGAAACGAAGAATTATAAATTCATTTATCCCCTCCATTTTGATTATTACAAAGAATTGGGTCAACCTTGTTAAAGCTGGAATTCTACAACAAAGAAATGATATCACTGCACTCAGGACGACTACACATCCCTATCTATCTATCTATAGTCTCCTTGTGTCGTTGGACATCGTGAGAGGGGTGACCTCCTTTGTTTCATTGATTTTTTGGCAGGCGAAAATCCACTGGTGGCTTGCCAGTTCAAGCTCAGTATCTTTTACCGAATGTTAGGTTGGTTGCCCCTGGAATATATGATCGCCTTTTTGGGACTAGTGGTGGAAATGTAAATGAGAGCAAGGTAGACTCGCAGCCT
This sequence comes from Ariolimax columbianus, assembly GCA_036924085.1. Classification (NCBI taxonomy): domain Eukaryota; kingdom Metazoa; phylum Mollusca; class Gastropoda; order Stylommatophora; family Arionidae; genus Ariolimax; species Ariolimax columbianus. The sequence goes on from JAVGWX010000021.1 coordinate 19,450,407, forward strand.
GTCAGGCGCCATCTATGCCGATCTGCTAACTCCATAACCTACGCCTGATGTTATAGCCACACAAGTCCCCTTTTTATGACATGTAGCGAGAATCCCTAGAATAATTTGAGTAGATTTTTAACTTGAATTTTGCCAGAGCAGCGGCCGTTAAGCCTACTTTTTCAATTTCCAACTGCCGAGGGATTTTTAACGTGCACACCACTGTACACATGTGTCTGATCTCACTACTCAGAAATCAGAGTCTCCGTCGAGATTTGAACCAGCAACCTCATGCACCCAAGGGAAACACCTGACATTGAGACCATTTCTCATCCCTACCAACCTCTATTGCTAGAGATTTTAGAAAAAATCTCGAGCTTCGAAAACCTCTTTAAAAACTGCACTTTTTGCATACCCAAAGAAAACAACCCTTGAGGCGAAAATAATTCAGATTAAGTACAAATACTCAATCTTCTTCTTCTTCTTCTTCTTCTTCTTCGTCGTTCGTTCACAAACTTCTGCTACCTAGCGGGAAAAGGCCTGAAAAGGGCTTTGCATGTAAGTAGCAGGATGTAGTCCAGAGAACGGAATGTGTTAAGTCGTGGTTTATAGCTTGACTGCGATATTTACATCTTTCATTCCCAACAAATCCGACTTCAGCAGGCATTTTTGGGTACCGGGTTAGCCTTCCCTCTTCGATCCCTTCTCCTTAGCCAGTCATCCCTGCTGCAGTCTGTTTTTGCAGGATCACCACGTTGTAGTGGAAAAGGGTCTTGACAGCTCGGGTCGCTGGCCTTGACGCTAGCAGTCGCTGACCGCTTGAGCTCAAGCACTGCTCAGCATCTTGATCCCAAATATTTGATCGATACGTCATCACTCCATTAAGAAAGTGTTGGGTCACACCCAGTTAGAGAGATGGCCAACACACACATCCCTCATATGCTGAGCATGCAGCATTGAGATGTGCTATCCCTACAATCTCTTAGGGTTACGGAAAAGACAAGACGACAACGAGACGATAACAATGGCACAGCATTTAATCGATACCACTCGAACGTTGCTCCAAAGCGACGCCAAAAATTGCGGAGCGCAGGTCGGCGGTACGCAACTTAAGATGTTCTTGCATAGCCACGGCCGTTCTAATCAAATTTAAAAACAAACAGCTACTCTTTAAATTGTATGTAGAGTTTCGACTTCCGTAATGTACGGTTAGATTTTTATTTTAAATAGCGATTTTGGAATTTGTTTTAAGCGTTTGGAAATGATTTATATTTTTCTCTTGGATTTGAAGATTTACCCATTGTTTAGAATGCAACAGATTTTTCTAAGGTAGATCTGTTTAGATTGTTTATGTAGATACATTAATTACATTTATGGTCCAAAGTGACAGATATGGCCATAACGGTAAACATCGGTAATCCGTTGCCAGCAATTTTTATTGTTTATCAAAGGAACTCCGAAAGCGTCTATATGTCTATATGTTTGTGCTGTTTTTCAACACTATCACCTTCATTTTCTTTTATCTCAGAAACTAACACGTACACAACAAAAACAATAACACCAACAAATTCTTTATTCATTTATTTCTCTCAAATCCGCCGTCCATCGTAGACGATGATGGCATAATTAATTTTGCTAGCGCTCATTTTAGTAAGGATTAACTGTACTACACTTTATCCTCACTCTCTCGTCTCGAGCCGCCCAACCCCCGTGGCAAGTCAAGGACAAGACGACTACGATATGCAGGGGAGTCCACATCAAGCACCCGTGAAAAAGACGGCGGAGCCCAGAGTCAAACCCACACCACCTGATCATGAGGCCGACGGCTTAACCACTTCGCCACGGAATCCCCTTTATTTCTCTGCTCATAAACAAAACATATCAATAGACCGTCAAATAAAAATGCTACAGGCTCTCAAAGTCAACAACCATTGTTAAACATGACATGCGGAAAAATAATGCAGCGGCAGGGAAAATTGCATCAATTTTTACTGTAGGGTGGTAAAGGTTTAGACGTCCTACCTGTCTCTGTGAATGACACAACCACTCGACTTTTAGGCCATTAATGTCTGGCGTTGTTGATTCTCTCCCACTAGAAGACTGTTTATCTGGCGGCGTGAGTAATTCTGCAGGTATCATGGCCCGAATCTCTGGCTCACTGGGGTCTATGTGAAAGTCTTCAGATATCTTACGACCTTCTCTAGCATCGTAGAGGGCAAATGTTAAGAAAAATGGTTCAGGCTGAGGAAATGGACATTTAAAAAAGAATGCATTAAAATGTCTCTTTGTGAAGTGGGTGGATAGGTTTTTACAAATGTATTTATACTGTATCATTATCACCAATCCATTCAGTCATGTGACTGGTTTACAATACAATAATACTCTTAGGCGACCTAGGCCCGTCGCAACGAATGACCTTGTCCATGACCACGTCTAATGGCCGCGTCCCAAGTGGCCTGCAGTTCTGTTGGGTAGGTGGTGATCTGTTTTAGCCAGGTGTTGCGAGGGTGGCCCCAAGGATGTCTCCAGGACTGGCTTGCAACCTCAGAATTCTGTCCTTTCAATTCTGCCTGCCATCTGCTGCCATCTTCAGAAAACCTTCATGTTACCATGTCAATTGTTGTTGTTGTTATTACAGATCCAGCAGCATTCAGGCTCTTTCCCTTCAGCCCAATGGCATGTGATGGTAGCTGCACATGTTTATTAGTTCATGTTTAGTCCCATACAAAGTGTTTCGGTTTATCTGGCCTCGGAGGAAGAAGTATTTTCCTAACATCATGAACGCCGATCACTCAAATTGATGATGATCAACGGTTTCGTTTGGATGTGTATACAGATGCCACTCTGGCGTGTATTGTGGCTGTTCAGGCACTTGTTGGGTTCTCGGCAAGAAAATGGGCTCTAATCCTTCCCTGTGAGTTGATGGATCCTGTCATTTGGATTAGGGTTTACCATATATCTGTTAACTTCCCTACTCGTGTTTCCCATAGTCCATCTGTTCAGCCAAGTTTCTTTCTTTACTGTTCTTATAAGCTGTTTGTAAAGTTGCTGATTAGTGCGGCTGTTCTTGTCTTGATCCCTTCTTTGATAGCCTGTCTGCCTTGTCATTGCCAGGAGTGTTTGAGTATCTAGGCATCTGCTACATACCTATTTTTAGAGAGAGGTAGGAAAGACAACTCTTTACCAAAGTCCGAAAGCAGTGATGGACAGTGATTGATGAATCTAAAATTGTGAGCCAATTTTTTGGACATTATGTTCTTCATTCCTTGATTTGTATTTCGAATCATCACTTGGAGATTAACTTGAGATTCCAGTTTGGATTGGTATTTAGATGAGCATGGTAAGAAAAGAGATGAGGTCACGATGTTGATGACCTACTGAGACCTCAAATGGTGTCTCGACTTCAGGATTGAAGATTACGTTCGAGGTTACGTTAGGGGAGAGGTAAACCCACAACAGACACTGTTGTTGGAGATCAAGTGTTGGAGGTTTTATTGCCCGAGGCCACAGCTTGTTTGTTTTTCTTTCTCCTCGGCGCTCGTTCTGAGAGGACGTTTGCTGCGTTGTGTCATAGTTTACAGTGAGGCTGTGATATCTGTGCTTTTCGGTCTGACACATCCGATTTCAGAGCTGCATTTTTGGGACGGATTTTGCCTTCCCTCTTCGATCCTTAAGCTCTTAACCAGACTGCATGGTTGCAGTCTGTTTCCAGGGTCAGCACTTGGAGGTATAATAGGATCTTAGTTATGGGTCATTGACCCTGATGCAAGTGGCCAGCTATGAGTTGCTGGCAGCTGTCAGCTTATTCGCTGCTGCATCTTCAGCCCCAGATTGTTCTTTTCTTGTGGGGTGGGGGCAATGTTTCCCTTCCTCGCTGATTTTCCTTCCTTAATAGTAAGTCAGGTACCCATTTACAGCTTGGTTGACTGAAGCGTGCTAATAACGGTAGTTGAACCCTACACCTTTGCTGTGAAAAGCAAGTGCTCTACCACCAAACTAACCAGACTTTTTAACCAAACATTTTAACAAAACTTCTTAACCAAACTTTTAAACCAGATTTAACCAGACTTTTTAGGGTACGACTAGTTTTCATTGTTTTTTTTTGTGTTCGCCGCTCCCACATGGTGACATTTTTCTGATTACCCGGACTAAAAGAGAACACTTCCTTACATTACATTTCTTGTTTCCCTTGCCTTCGTCAGCAAGGTTGAGCAGTAAGTTGAACCGAAGGCACTCAAGGCCGAGCAGATATTTCTCTGTGTAAGGCCTTGGAAACACATCAATCTCAGGTTCTTCCTCGTTATCACCCTCATCAAACACAGTTCTCTGTAAATGATAACATTAAAAAAATAAGGCGAGGGTGCGGCGGTAATGCAGATAAAGATATTGCGTTAAAAAAACAACATGTATAGGCAGGCATAGCCGGATATGGCGCTATGATGAAAACAAACAAAACTTACGTTACAACTTAAAAGTCATCATCAGGTACAGCAACAATAAACAACAATTATATAAGTAACACATCATAGAGGAAGGGGTGAATACATAAAAGAGATCATTATCATCATGTAGCATGTCCCGAGTGGCTGCTGGGGTCTTTGTGTATGGCAAGGACAAGAATAGCACCCCTGCCCCGCAGAGAGCATGTCGTAAGAGGCGACTAACTGTGTGGCATGGCATAAAACTGGCCATGGTTAGGTGGTTTGTTAAGAGCAGCATAGATGGCGCCTAGCAGACTGGGGGTATACTTTGCTTTAGTGTTTGAGTCTATTGAGATGGACTCGAACATTGGTTAATCACCCTCCGAGAAACTGTTCGTGTCCTTTATGCCTTTTCATGACAGCCGATCTGTAAGACACTCAGTCCCTGGCTTGATCTCCTGCCTCTGCCACTGTCAACCCCAGAGTCACTGCCACTGTCAACCCCAGAGCCTCTACCACTGTCAACCCCAGAGTCACTGCCACTGTCAACCCCAGAGCCTCTACCACTGTCAACCCAGAGCCTCTACCACTGTCAATCCCACAGCCTCTACCACTGTCAACCCCAGAGCCTCTACCAGTGTCAACCCCACAGCCTCTACCACTTTCAACCCCAGAGCCTCTACCACTGTCAACCCCTGAGCCTCTACCACTGTCAACCCCAGAGCCTCTACCACTGTCAACCCCAGAGCCTCTACCACTGTCAATCCCACAGCCTCTACCACTGTCAACCCCACAGCCTCTACCACTGTCAACCCCAGAGCCTCTACCACTGTCAACCCCAGAGCCTCTACCACTGTCAACCCCACAGCCTCTACCACTGTCAACCCCACAGCCTCTACCACTGTCAACCCCAGAGCCTCTACCACTGTTAACCCCAGAGCCTCTGCAATGCCCGTTGTCTATCTTCTCCTTGGTCTGTCTCTGCCTCTTCTTCCAGGTACCATACCCTTTCGTATCGTTCTTTCTAGGCTATTGTGACATTTGATGTGGCCAAAGTATGTTAATTTCCTAAGTTTAATGTTGTTGAGTAGCCAGTTTTGTTCTATATCAAGCTCATGTAACATTTTAGTTCAAAGGATTTGATCTTCTTCAGTAGGGTTTGTGTGGTTGACCATGTCTCACGTGCATACGTTGCCATTGTAAAGATGCAAGTCCTAAGGAAATTTATTTTTACATTGTGTTAGTGTTCTGCCGTACGTTTTTCATTTTAGTTAACCTCTGTAGTGCCACGACCATTCTTCTCCTTATTTCTTTGTGGTAGGGGATGGCGTGGGCTAGTGGTTAAGTGGCATGGCTCACATCCCGAAGGTAATGGGTTCGATCCCCATCACAGCACCGGCCGTTACCCCGGGGTAGCAAACACTTTGAAAATGCAGGAGAAAGCAGGCCCTTACATAAAATGCATGCTGAAGTCAGATGCACTGGACCAACAGGCGCAAAATAAAAACCACAGTGCCTCGCACACCGCCTTCGGGATTAGAGAAATAAGGTGAACGCAAAAACAAAAATTATTTGTGGCAATCTCTGTTGTTGAAAAACCCTTTGAACCCGTGCCACTGATATATCGGGGTGTGTGTGAATACCCCAATCCCCGAGCCACCTGTCTTACGGTGCGACAGGTGGACCATTATTTTAAGGAATATTTTGGGCTGTACAGCTTGGATTTTGGGCCATAATATAGTGACACCTACACAGTACACACGTTTCTGGAATAACAAATAAGGTGGCGTTAATATCGAAGCATACCTTTCATGACGAAAAGGTTTTTGTTCTGTTTTTTTAATTCAGGAAATGGCTATTCTAAAAGGCTGGTATGGAATTAATTTCTGTGCCGCCGTTGGAGTGTGCAATGTAGATTTTCTCTACCTTTGCTGGATCTTCATGCTGTACTCAGGCTAAGTAATGTAGATTTTCTCTACCTTTGATGGATCTTCATGCTGTACTCAGCTAAGCAATGTAGATTTTCTCTACCTTTGATGGATCTTCATGCTGTACTCAGCTAAGCTCCGTTTCATTCACATTTATATGTTCATCAATTACTCTATGATTTGGTAGCTCATATTTGTATTGTTTGTTGTACCAGATGAAGACCTGTTGGTTGTAAGGTAGGTTTTATCTCCGTAAAAGATTATTAATATTTTAATTATTCACTGCAAGACATCTTCATTGATGTTCAGTAAGTGGGGGACTCTCCCTCGAGTTCGTTACCTTGAGATGGTGAGGGAGCTTGCATGTCTCGATGATCCCAGGAGCTTAGCCAGTGGAAGCAAAAGCTTCCAGAAGGGTCACAAAAGCTGGATAGGTCATATAGAAAGGGACTAGATTAAACACGAACAACTCAACGAGAGTTTAATTGGTTAGGTTAGAGCCAACCACCTGAATCTATTAAAACAAAAGTTGGTTTTGAAAACATTGACAACAAAGCAAAAACAAATGGTCTTAGGAAACAAGAAGAATGACGCAGTGGAGTGAAAGCTTCGAAGAAGCTCCACGGTTGACTGCCCTTCTAAATACCAAGATAAAAATCAATATAGCAATTTGCAATGTGCGAACAATGTACCACGCAGGGAAAACAGCACAGATAGCTCAAGATGAGGCTCTTACATGGAAGAGAGAGAGAGGTAGGCCTAAAAATACATGAAGAAGAGACTGTGAGAAGACTCTAAGATTAAATGATTACACGGGATCGAGATGTTGAGCAGCGCATGAGCTGCAGTGGTCAGCGACCCATAGATGACTGCTAGCGTCGGGGCCAGCGAACCAAAGCTGCCAAGACCCTTCTACACCTCCACGCGGTGATCCTGGATAACAGGCTGCAGCAGGGCAGACTGGCTAAGGAGAAGGGATCGAAGAGGGAATGCTAACCCGGTACTCAAAAAATGCTTGCTGAAGTCAGATGTGTTGGACCGAAACATGCAAATATCGCAGTCAAGCTGTAAACTACGACACAACGCATTCCATTCTCTGGACTACATTCTGCTTCTTAAGCCCTTTCAATGTTTGGTAGTGTGAGATTGAGAATGAACAAAGCCAAGCCAAATGATTACACCTGGAGAGAGGGAGAAAGAGCAGCCCAGGAGCGTGGATGCTGGCGGGATGTTGTCAATGGCCTATGCACCAAAAGGGGCGACAGGATTTGATGGATTGAAATGAGGGGCTGCAGTACAACTGAATACCAAAGGTGACAGAAAAATAAGGGCTAAAATAGTTTTAGAATGCCTCCAACCTTGCCACATGCACAGGCCTATAACACGTGACTGCGGGGTTTCTGAGCAAGAGGATAACCAAGAAAAACAGGAATTGACATAACAAATAACTACAGAGGCATGGATTGAAAACAGTAATAGCCACACAGATGGCACACGAAAGAGAACTACATCACCTTAAAAGCATCTAAAGCACATCGAAAGTTGAACTAGGGTCAGATAGGGATGGCTACTATCTCCAACAATCTTTCTCATCGCCATGGACTGAATGATGTGGCAAACAACATGTGTGTGCATATTATATATATATATATATATACGAACGGCACATATATATATATATATATGAACGGCACATATATATATATATATATATATGAACGGCACATATATATACATATATATATATATATATATATGTATGTAATACTAACAAAGAATTAAAAGAATTAAAATTGAACGCCCTCAAAACATATGTATTCCTTGGTGGAAATGTACGGATGCAAGGCATGGACCATCACACAAATATTCAGAAAGAGGATCGGGGCTTTCGAGACAAAAATGCTACTGGAGAATTCTCAAAATACCTGTGAAGTGAACTGGCTTATAAATCATGTTACGTCTTGAAAACTGAAGTTTTTCAGCCACGACAAAGGCAGTTCTGGAGACTATTTTTCCAGGAAGACAAGGCAGAGGTCGACCAAGACATAGATGGAAACAAGACATCAAGGACACCTTAAACACGACCATGGAGCAGACAGGTGTAGCAGAGAGAACAGGGTCTTGCTCTATCTAACTTAACTAAGGCCGCTCTTCATCTACACACCTTAATCTAAAAGAATCTAACACAATTAACCATCAGCTTAGTGAAACACAAATTTTTAATTCTTTACTACACTGGCACTCTTCTATTCGCAACTCACGCACTCCTATCCCAGTGTTACCTAGCCTAACAATCTCTACCCCTACACTTAAACTATTGTTAACAGTCACCTTTCCCGTGCTTGGCCTGCCGTGACGTAACGCGAGTCCGAATTATGGCCGGAACAGCGCCAGTGAGTACTTCGTGTTGCGACTTCAACACCCAGGTAGATCGCCCTTGGTCTTGTTCCTTCGTTTTGCTTGACGAATTACGTTGAGTATGTCAGGAAAAAAGCAAAGCCAGCAGCCGCAGGCTTGAATTGACGTGTGTTGACCAGGGGTCGGCTGGCGACGTGATAACGTGTCGTGGGTCAACATATGTTGGAGATGGCAGCGTTCACTCCCCCAGCGGGCGATTATGGCCAACTGCTCGGAGGATCGTCCACGTAGCTGGTGCTGGTCACACCCCAGCCTAAATGAAATGGTACTCACAGGTGTAGACTTGGAATACCTTCAACTGGAACTCAGACGAGACTTGTTCAAGGTGTCAGGTGCTCGAAAACCTCGTGTAATTGAGTCGGACCTGGAAAGCCGTGCAACTCGTGCTGATGATCTCTTAGGGTGCAGCACTCAACTGTCTCCCTCTTCAATGAATGGCTCTTCAAGGAAAATCGCGTAATATAAGTCGCACAGTCTCTCTTTGCACAGGTAGTCTATCTGCAAATCGTACGCTCTCTCTCTGCAAATGTCTCCTCCTTCAAATCGCAGTCTTCTCTGCCAATGTCCCCTAGACTATCTTCACAAATCGTACAGTCTACCTGCAAATCATACGCTCTCTCTATATCTCTGCAAATGTCTCTTCATTCAAATCGCAGACTGTCCGTCTCTCTCTCCTATGCCATCTGATCTCGTCTATCTCTCGTCTAATGCTTCGTGTTCCCCAATCGCGTATAGAAAGAAAGACCCCTGCTCCTGGTCCGCCAGGCTTTTTTATAACACGAGACTATTTTCTTAGTCGGCACTACTTTCAAGATGGCGTCGCTATTACTCCACCATCCGTCACGGTACTCGCCGACTGAGTGGTCAGGTCCCGGTAGGAAGTCCATGGGGAGACAAGATTTGTCTGCCCAGACTAAATCTGTCACACAGGTAGACTGACTGCCGATCTAGATTCCTATCGAATGGCTGTGATGAGATAGATGTTCTGCCAGAGACATGCTACATGATGATGTTGATGATACTATATATTACTATCCAGTTATCTTACCCTCATATCTGGGTAAATAGAAAATAGATTCTGTCTAGCCTCTTGTCTGGCCTTGGTTAGGGAGGAATCAGTTTCTCTGCAGTACTGAAAAGAAAACATGCCAAAAAAGGATATGAACATACAATAGGATATAGAACAAATGAACACTAGGATCAATGAATGCTTTAAAACCCAGAAGGATAACGAAAGACACACCGGCTTAACCCAACTTGATTGAAGACTATCATCATGATCATAGGCGCTTCAGTCTCTATAGACCATGCGTGTGGTGCCCTGTAAGTTTTGTCCAGCTATGTCTCCTGTATTTTCCCACTATTGTCTACTATGGCTGTAAAGGCCAATCCGCGAGTGACAGTCCCTGCCACAGATCGTACAACCATATTGAGGAGGCTGGCTTGCCTGGCTGTTCCTTGATCTCTTCAGTCTTTCTCTTTTCTCTGCAGCCAGAAGACCTCTACGAGCGTCAGCAGCCACTATGCCCCCTCCAACTGACTGTCTCCAGATAGCTCGATCCTGAGCAATTTCTTCCCAGCCCTCGGATGAGATGTCGCATAACTTCATTTTCCACCTTGCATACGTCCTTGAATCGCCAGTCTGAGACGGCCGATTCTTCTAACTCCAATGGATAGCTGTCCATAAAGGATGTCCTTTGGCAGCCTCTCGTCTTCCATGCGATAAACATGTCCCAACCACCGTAGACGTCGCTGGTTCAACATCGAGTACATGTTGTGAGTGTTTGCTCTCTGTAAAACTGTATTATGTGACACTCTCTCTTGCCACCCAATCCCCAATATACGCCGTAGACACCTCATATGAAAGGTGTTCAATAGCCGTTCCTGTTTAGTGTAAGTGCTCCAAGTCTCACCTCCATACATGAGAGTGCCAAAAACGCAGGTCTGATAGACCCGGACCTTGGTGTAGTGAGACAGCAGTGTTTTCCCAGACGCTCTTCATCACTATAGAAGACTATAGAAACCAAAATTAAAATTATGAATAAATAGTTTCGGTGCCACATGAAGGAAGGTTGCAGATTGAGTGATATGTTAGGGGGAGGGGGGGGTTTTGTTTTGTTGTTGTCTCAACAGACATGTGCCTCTGTGAGGAGGACAATCATGGAGTAGGACATGTTGTTCTGAGACAGGACGTCAAGTACATGAGTTAAATAGATGTGATTGAGGGTGAACAATGAAGGAGGAGACAGACCATTATGTATATGAGAGAAATAGATGTGAATATTTGAGAGTGAACAATGAAGGAGACACAAATCAGCTATGACAAAGAACTATTGTAAACTGTTACTGTGATCAGTTGAGCATTTGATCAAAATAAGGTTGAAGTAGTAAGTAAAGATGCTGTCATGCCATACGGCACAAGGACAAGGTTACAAGTCACTACTCTAATAACATGACATGGAAGCTCAAGGTAGCCGCAATAAAATTTAACAAAATAAATTATTCTATCTTGCAAATAACCTTTTATGTATGCGTTCCTTTTCTTTCCTTTAATATGAGAAAGAAAGATTCTTTATTAGTATTATCACAAACATGCAGTGAAAAGCACACACAAAAATAAAATTTGTAATTCATCTCTTACCTTCAATGAATAGAAATTAATTCAATGCATAATATCCAGCAACACAAAGTTGAAATTAATTGGAAGTGTTGATGCATGCCCCTGATATAGCTCTCTTTGTACTAGCGGCGTGCAAGTCAAACCGAGACATTTTTGTGCAATGAAAACAATAATTTTGTTCAAGTAGTCTAAATACAATTTTTTTTCTCGATATAATCTCCTGTAATGTTTATGCATTTATCCCAGCATTTAAGTAATGCTTGCAAAGTTTCAGCGTAGAAAGATTTGTCAGTACATCTGAACAAATCCAGGACAGTCTGTTTCACTTCATCCTCAGTGCTAAAATGCTGACCTCCCAGGAATTATTTTAGGGGTCCAAAGAGGTACATATCACTTGGAGCGAGGTCTGGAATGTAAGATGGATGTGGTAATAACGCCCAATCGACTTGCTGCAGAAGGCACATAGTGGGGTGAGCCGTATGAAGGTCAAGCATTATTTTGCAGGAGAAGGGTGGGATCATGACTCACTATGGCTGATTGCAAACTTCTGTAAATTTCTGCAGGTTTCACGCCTTCTTTCACCAAAAACTTCATCACAACACGCTGCGCCGCCCAAGCACTAACAGTGTTGTCCACCATTTTTATTTATCTGTCACTGACTGGCCCATGGCAAGTGGGCCACCTAGCAATAATAGAACACAAGTGCCCGAACTAATGATAGTAGTTCCAGCACGATATAACCCATTCAGGTAGAACTAAAACACAAGTGCCCCGAACTAATGATAGTAGTTCCAGCAAGCTATAACCCATTCAGGTAGAACTATAACACAAGTGCCCCGAACTAATGATAGTAGTTCCAGCACGATATAACCCATTCAGGTAGAACTAAAACACAAGTGCCCCGAACTAATGATAGTAGTTCCAGCACGCTATAACTCATTCAGGTAGAACTAAAACACAAGTGCCCGAACTAATGATAGTAGTTCCAGCACGCTATAACTCATTCAGGTAGAACTTCTTCTTCTTCTTCTGCGTACACAGTCAGACAGTAACCATTATTTTCTCGAAAAAAGCGGCGGTCATCCTGAGACTCTCGCCACTACCATAGAGCTTGTCTTGCAGTTCCACTGGCAATGGCCACATCTGCTCTCTCTGATCCTCGTATGTCGGGCAGTTCTGCAGCAGATGTTCAGTGGTCATTTTACCAGTACCGCACGGGCATTCGTCGGTACACCCTATCTTCAATTTGTTGAAGAGGTAGTACCTCAGTCTGTTGTGGCCAGTGCGAAGTCTGAAGACAACGACCTGCTCTCTTCGGTTCAACTGGTAATAGGCATCGTTTTTGGTGTAACCAGTATGTTCGGTTTCCCATTTGGACATGTACCTGGCTTTGATAAGCCGTTTTGACTCTTCGTACGTCATACTGGTATCTATTTGTGGTAGCCTTGCACCTTCTTTTGCCAGTCTGTCTGCCTCCTCGTTGCCTTGGATGTTGCAGTGTGACGGAACCCACTGTACCACTACCCTTTTTGGTGCGGACTGTTGGCACAGTTTGCAGAGTGCTGCTCTTAAGTCATTAAGCTCAGTGTTTTTCTGGCTTTTTAGCGCTGTGACTACTTCGAGAGCATCTGTCAGCAGGACTATATGGCTCTCATTTTCACTGTGTGTTACCATTTCTTCCACTGCCGCCCTCAGTGCCTCTGCCTCTGCTCATTCAGGTAGAACTAAAACACAAGTGCCCGAACTAATGATAGTAGTTCCAGCAAGCTATAACCCATTCAGGTAGAACTAAAACACAAGTGCCCGAACTAATGATAGTAGTTCCAGCACGCTATAACACATTCAGGTAGAACTAGAACAGAAAGTCCCAGTTTGATTTAAACGTCCCTCGTATATATACTACAATGTAGTTTTAATTTAGAAATTCTGTTTCATGACAAGGTTTATTATATGAAAGTGTTAATTCTATCCTTGTTGTTTAATTGTAACTTTCTAGTTTAAAAGTTGTTCAGTGCAACTATCAGTAACAAACTTAAGTGAAACACGGCAAAATTAAACACAAAGTTTGGTCCCATTTAGAGAATACTTAAGAATCCCTATGAACTTCTTTTATCTATGACTCGATTCATCCATGAACATTTCTTACAAAGGGAACTACTTTACTGATAGTAAAGATTTCAACTCGGAAAGAAGGTGAGGATATGGATGAGGAATCAGGGTTGTAAAACAATAAGCATTTGTAAGTATGAGGAAAATAGATGTGATTATTTCTTCTTCTTCTTCGTTCATTCTCAATCTCTCGCTACTAAGCCCTGAAAAGAGCTATGCAAGTAACAGGATGTAGTCTGAATGAACGGAATGGATTATGTTGTAGTTTAGTTTGACTGCGAAATTTGGACCTTTCAGTCCAACACATTCAACTTCAGCAGGCATTTTTTAGTACCACGTAAGCCCTCCCTCTTCGACCAATTCTCCTTAGTCAGTCTGCTCTGTTGCAGACTGTTATCTACGATCACCACGTGGAGGTGTAGAAGAGTTTGAAGATGGTCACATTCCCAAAGATGGCAAGAGAACAGTCAGCCGACCACAGTTGAGGTTCAAAGATGTGTGCAAGCGTGATATGAAGGCCCTGGATATAAGCCTGACATCCTGGGAAGACGAAGCTGCAGACCGATCCAAGTTGAGATGTACCTTGAATGGCTACCTCACGCTTGGTGAAGATATGCTCTTGCAACACAGAGAAGTGAAAAGACAACACAGAGAAGTGAAAAGACAACACAGAGAAGTGAAAGGACAACACAGAGAAGTGAAAAGACAACACAGAGAAGTGAAAGGACAACACAGAGAAGTGAAAGGACAACACAGAGAAGTTAAAGGACAACACAGAGAAGTGAAAAGACAACACAGAGAAGTGAAAAGACAACACAGAGAAGTGAAAAGACAACACAGAGAAGCGAAAAGACAACACAGAGAAGCGAAAAGACAACACAGAGAAGCGAAAAGTTTACACAGAGCAGCGAAAAGTTTACACAGAGCAGCGAAAAGACAACACAGAGAAGCGAAAAGACAACACAGAGAAGTGAAAAGACAACACAGAGAAGCGAAAAGACAACACAGAGAAGTGAAAAGACAACACAGAGAAGCGAAAAGACAACACAGAGAAGCGAAAAGACAACACAGAGAAGCGAAAAGACAACACAGAGAAGCGAAAAGACAACACATAGAAGTGAAAAGACAACACAGAGAAGCGAAAAGACAACGCCACAAGGAGAAAGAAAACAAGAAAAGCTAAGTATATATTTTTGATTTCCCACTCCAAGTCATATCATTCTATAGTCAGTCATGATTAAAAGGGGCTGCTACTACCACTATACAAGCCAAACATTAAAAATCATTCGTATGTGTTGATACGTACACTGGGCAATTGCACTGAATTCATTCAACAGCATCAAGATGCTGAGCATCGCATGAGCTGCAGAGGTCAGCGACCCATAGCTGACTGCTAGCATCAGGGCCAGCGAACCAGAGCTGCCAAGACCCTTCTACACCTCCACGCGGTGATCCTGGATAACGAGCTGCAGCAGGGCAGACTGGTTAAGGAGAAGGGATCGAAAAGGGAATGCTAACCCGGTACTCAAAATATGCTTGCTGAAGTCGGATGTGTTGGACCGAAAGGCGCAAATATCGCAGTCAATCTGTAAACTACGACACAACGCTTTCCGTTCTCTGGACTACATTCTGCTACTTAAGCCCTTTCAGGATTTGGTAGCGGGAGATTGAGAACGAACTAAGCCAAGCCAAGCCATTTGTACACTGGGACATAATGCAGCTATTTCTTCCAAGAGTGAAACGGGTGAACACAAATAACCATAGCGAGAACAGATCGCACCCTCCACATAATTTATTCATTTGATCTTGCTCAGAAGACACCTCGATGTTTGAATTAATTGCACGTGACTGCATATTCTCAGCTGCAAATTAATTATAACAGATGGATTAATTGGTTAAAGTCATCTCATGTTAGGAGGAAAGGCAGATGTACTTAAGACATGCAAAATTATACTAAAACACATCAGACTTACAAATGTTTAGCAATTTCACGGGTGTTAGATAAATCACAACTCTTTACCAAAACACACGTTTTTTGTCAATACATTCCGTTAACAAAAATAATGCAATCTTTTAACCGACTGTGAGTCGCTACGGTAAAACTTAACAATACCAATGGTGCTGAAAAACAGAATTAAGTTTTTGCACATAGCAGTAAAACAAATGTGTACCGAAATTTGGACGTAAAGTCTTTATCAGGGCTGGACACTTCAACTCAACACAGCACAAACGATAACAATGATATATGATAACAAATAAAACACTATAAAATAAAAGTTTATATAATAAACGCATAAAATGAAATTTATAATTTCCCAGTGTTCACAGAAAATATTTTTGTTCATCTCGGGTAGTCGTGCAGTAGTGCCAATTAATGAACGCCTTTCGCTCCTTTCGGACATTGACAACCCTCATCCAGTAAGTTCGATCTTGATCTATCCTTTCTTTCTTTCCAGTTCTGGTTCAGAGGCCGAAGTTCATTTTCACAGTCTCATCTCCAGATGTTTCTTGGTCTATCCCTCTTCCTCTTCCCCTGTGGATTCCATGTCAGGGTCTGTCTGGCCACGTTTGATGGCACTTTCCGTAGCCTGTACCTTATCCATGTCCTACATTTAGTTTGTTTTACTTGGTTGTTATTGGCTCCTTTCCCACTGGTCTTCATTCCTCCCCATATCGTGTGAGCCTATACTCTTCTTATTCTTCGTTCATTCTCAATCTCCCGCTACCAAGCCCTGACCAGAGCTTTGTAAGTGGCAGGATGTAGTCTGGAGGAGAACAAAAAGGGGTGTCACTAGTTTACAGCTTGACTGCAATATTTGCACCTTTCGGTCCGACACATTCGTCTTCAGCAGCAGCCTATACTCATTTCCTCCTTAGACATTTATTGATGAACGACAGGAATTTCCTCTGTATTGTCTGTGTTGTTCTCCAAGTTTCTGCTCCGTACAGAAGTACTGACTTGACATTGGAATACATCTTAAATCAGTATTAGTCATTATTTCCCTGAATTCCCATATATTATTCAGGAACATGAATTTTGTCCTTGCTAATTCTAGCCCTTACATCTGCTTCTGTGCTTCCCGAAGCACCAAAGGTGGTGTCCAAATCCGTTTAAATGTCTACCTCTTCCAGTGCCTCACCTCCAAGTATGACTGGCTCTTTGATTAAGATGTTGATTTTAAACAGCTTAGAATTTGTCTTCATGTTAATTTTTATTTGAACAGAGCAAAATCATTTTTGCTTTCATCATATAGCTCCTTTATAGAACGTCGCTCCTATCACAGTCTGTCTGAAAGAAACTCCTTCCCTTGCCAAAACTCCAGCCTCCGCCACAGTCATACTCAGGCATTCCCATATATTCTTGGTAGCGGGAGATTTCTGCTTTAGTAGAACTAAAATTGCATTTGATTCAATTTTGTTAATTTAGCTAAGATCATTATCTTATATTGTGCTGTTTCCGTTTGTTCAGTCCATGATAAAAGACCTTAACCGAAACATCCGTGCATGTTTGTTCCAATGCTTTTGTAAAACGGAATTATTCCTTCTTGTTTTTTTACAGTCAATGTTAAACACCAATGTGACATGAATTATTAACAGACAGAAAAAGGCCTCAATGCAAGCAAGTTTGTAAATCAGCTTCATGGACAACAGAAGGTCAGTGTTATTCCTGAAACAAAAGCATGAACGGCATTAGTAGTGACAAAAAGGTTGAGGGCAACATGAACAAGATCAAGCCATGAGTGTGTCTGTTTCTGGCAGTGGGACTGCTATACAACAGGACACCATCTCTCAAACATCATGATGCTGTTAGTGATCCAGTGGTTCCTAGATTTCAAGTTCTATGTATCTACAGAACTGTACAGTCTGTGGATTGCCTCCCCCACATCCCCTGGTCAACAGCAGAACTGTACAGTCTGTGGATTACCTCCCCCACGTCCCCTGGACAACAGCAGAACTGTACAGTCTGTGGATTGCCTCCCCCACATCCCCTGGTCAACAGCAGAACTGTACAGTCTGTGGATTACCTCCCCCACGTCCCCTGGACAACAGCAGAACTGTACAGTCTGTGGATTGCCTCCCCCACGCCCCCTGGACAACAGCAGAACTGTACAGTCTGTGGATTACCTCCCCCACGTCCCCTGGACAACAGCAGAACTGTACAGTCTGTGGATTGCCTCCCCCACGCCCCCTGGACAACAGCAGAACTGTACAGTCTGTGGATTGCCTCCCCCCCGCCCCCTGGACAACAGCAGAACTGTTCTGGTCCCATTCCAATGACCACATACTAATGTTAAGGACTGAGTGGTCTTGAGGTAAGACATCGGCCACGGGTGCTGGAGGTCACGGGTTCAAAGAGACCAGGACTTTTTTCACGTGGACTCTCTGGTATTTCACCAGATCTCTGGGTAGTAGAGATCAGATGCCCGTGTGCAGTGTCACGCATGTTAAAAATCCTTCAACAGTTAGAAATCTAAAAAAGTAGACTTAACAGCCGCTGCCAGGGCAAAATTCAAAACTATGTTAAAAATCTACCCAATCTATTACGGGATCCTCGCCGGTGCTACAGAGTTCGTACAATATGCGAAGATTCTCCAAAAATATGGAGAAGAACTGAGCACTTATGGGTTCAACAGCGTGCAATGACGTTGATTCTTCGACTAAACTAAACTAAAGTAGTGGGGCCATGTTAGCTTTCTACATTTCACTACTGAGAGAAGTGGTTCTTGTTGACCTGTCAGTGAAGTTATTTTATCTCTTACATAATCATTTGTTTTATGTTCTTTATAGGAGAACTTCCAAAATTTGTTCTGCAGCATTTATATACAAAGCTTGTGTCCTGTCCTTATCAGGAGTTAATGTCCAGCTCTCACATCCGTACAAAAGAACAGAAATCACTAATGACTTAAATCACTTGACTTTGACTGCAGTGTTGATTTTGCTTTTCCAGATCACATTCTTCAGTCTTGACATGGTGGCTGCATCCATCCCGAGTCTTGACTTAATTTCTTTGGTAGATCTTCTGTCACTACATATCAGGTCAAGTCATCCCGTAACCAGTGAGGTCGTTGGGGTACACATGAAGACATCCTCACAACCCCACGCACCCCTTATCTGTTAGCGGCCGCTGCCTGTGCCTCTTCTGGTCGGAGATTGGTCCATTCTTTTATGTTGTCCTCCCACCTCTTTTTGGGACGGCTTCTTCGTCGTCTGCCTTGCACTTTTCCGTGCAGGATCGTATTTGCAAGACCATTTGATCTCGATATGTGACCGTACCAAGCAAGTTTCCTTCTTTTTACAGTTACCAAGAGGTCTTCAGGACACTAAATATTTAAAGGAACTTTTTCTAGTTTTTGGCCATTTATCATGATGTTTCTAGAAGACTGGTTGTGATTCACTAGTATTTTGCCATTTTTCTGTGTTAGTTTCCATTCCATATGTTCATGTAACTTTTTCCAATGATTACTGAGATAAGAATTTCCTGTATATTGTTGTTTTGTTGTGTAAATGCCTCCCCCTCCATTATTCATAGCTTTCACTGCACATTTCAATGAAAGAAAATTATGTGACCATCATCATTATGTAGCATGTCGCTCTCATCACAGCCATTCGATAGGAATCTTGTTCGGCAGTCTGTCTACCCGTCTGCTCCATGTTTATGTTTAGGGTGTCCTTGATGTTTTGTGTCCATCTACGTCTTGGTCGGCATCTGCCTCGTCTTCCTGGAACAATACCCTCCAGAACTGCTTTTTATAGTCCGTCATGATGCTTGATGTAGTCAAAAACCAGCAGTTTCCGAGACATAACGTGGTTCATAAGCCAGTTTTCTTCGACACCCAGATCTTGCAGGATAGCTTTATTTATTATTGCCATTGCTCGAGGAATTTTTACGTTTCTCCTGTAGCATTTTGTCTCGAAAGCCCGAACCTCTTTCTTAATATTTGTGTGATTATCCATGTCTCGCATCCGTACACTGCCACCGGGAATATGCATGATCTGAGGATCTTTAACTGTAATTCTTATTAGTATTGTGCCACACATTTTGCACACTATTCAGTTTCTGCATCGCTATGAACAATCGTCATTTCCCTTGCACAGTGATACAACAACAAAATTCCATCCGTGGATCTGTGTCCTTTATTAGCAAGCAATGAATAAGACATGTGTACATTACTAAGTGTGTTTTAAAAGTGACTAAGTAGGAAATCAAATGGGGACTGCAACCTTATTAAGCAAAACAGTAATAAAATTCCCACTGCATAATGGCATGAAAGTCTTGATGCAGGCTTCCCACAAATTGACCTATTTCTGTAGCTGTCGCATACTTCCTCTAAATAAAAAAAAGAGGGATAACGGCAAAATAACATCTTATTGGCATCTTAATGATTACCAACTACACAGAGAGAGCAGGCCATCTAAACTATTGTTATACAAATATGTTAGCCAGTCACTATTGTGAGAGTGAAACCAGACACAAATTCACTAAAGCCAGGCTAAAGTTGCAAAAATAGACTGGTCAAAACGATTACGACAGGGGTCTCAAACTCAGATCACAGCGAGGGTTTCTAGAAGACAAACTTGATGGTGTAATGGACACAAGAAGGCAGTGTAGGGGGTCCTACAGTAGCATGATGAGAAGTCTGATGGTCCAAAGGTCGCTTGAAGACGTCTAATGGCCCAAAGGATGCTTGAAGATGTCTAATGGTCCAAAGGTCGCCTGAAGATGTCTGATGGTCCAAAGGTCGCTTGAAGACGTCTCATTGTCCAAAAGATGCTTGAAGACGTCTAATAGTCCAAAGGTCGCTTGAAGACATCTAATGGTCCAAAGGTAGCTTGAAGACGTCTAATGGTCCAAGGGTTGCTTGAAGACAAGTTTGATGGTCTTATAGTTGCAGGATGACAACGACGAGGGCCCAACAGTCTCATCACATAAATATATATATTTGGTTCTATGCAGTATAATGGTTTTCTTTGAAATTCCAGGGAGAGTGGCTGAATGCTTTTGATGCCTCCTGCCGACAAGAAGTGCAGCGAAGTCCCCAGTAAGGCATATGTAGTTTTTCTGTCGGTTGTGAAATAAACAAACATAGCCAGCACACAACGTGGCGACAGCAGTGACGAAGCCTCCCGAAGTCCTCAGACTAAAATACTCCTCAACTACCCGAGAAAGGGAAATAAAGTTACACGACGGCTAGACAGATTAAATCAGATCACTTGCAATCTCCACATCGAAGACCGACTGCAATGGATCTCCAACATTCTCTCTCCCTCTCTCTTGCTTTGATGTTCCAATCTGGCAGACTTTTTTTGGTTCATCTCTTAATGTTAATGTTATTCTCTCACTTTCAACGCTGCGGCCCTCTGATGCATTCCCCACCAACGTTCATTTCCTTCCAGTATGGTTCTTCTTTAAGGTGTCTTGGGATATGATCTTTTTATTTAGACTCCCATTGTTATTTGATGGTGACATAGTGGGAAATTGTGCGCATCTACTGTCTGGACCATGATGGTAAAGAAAGAGCTAACTTCCTAGCCTCAAGGCCACACGCAGCAGGGACAATGGCAATGGATTTAGATGACATTTTGAAGTTGATCAACGGCCACCTTTTGGATGAAGACACCGCAGTCGATGAACCAGCAATCCAGTGATTGCAGGGTTTTGAAATAATACGTGGGTCCAGCAGAAAAGGGGCACCTGAGAGGATGTGTACAACCAGCGAGCTACAGGAACCATCAGTATCTACACTCTTCGCAATTTGCTGAGAGGAACTGTGCACCTATGTGCCTGCCTGGAGTTCAATAACGTTGATTCTTTACAGAACAGAATGGAACAGAACATATTGGGGGCTCAGAACTCTCATCACTGAGCCAGTCATTATCAACATCTCAAAATTATATTTTATCCCTTAAATTTATCCTTAGTTCTCAGAACTCTCATCACTGAGCCAGTCATTATCAACATCTCAAAATTATATTTTATCCCTTAAATTTATCCTTAGTTCTCAGAACTCTCATCACTGACCCAGTCATTATCAACATCTCAAAATTATATTTTATCCCTTAAATTTATCCTTAGTTCTCAGAACTCTCATCACTGAGCCAGTCATTATCAACATCTCAAAATTATATTTTATCCCTTAAATTTATCCTTAGTTCTCAGAACTCTCATCACTGAGCCAGTCATTATCAACATCTCAAAATTATATTTTATCCCTTAAATTTATCCTTAGTTCTCAGAACTCTCATCACTGAGCCAGTCATTATCAACATCTCAAAATTATATTTTATCCCTTAAATTTATCCTTAGTTCTCAGAACTCTCATCACTGAGCCAGTCATTATCAACATCTCAAAATTATATTTTATCCCTTAAATTTATCCTTAGTTCTCAGAACTCTCATCACTGACCCAGTCATTATCAAAATCTCAAAATATCCTGTAATGCCACTCACATTGTGGGCCAGAAGAATGTCTAGCCTGGCCACATGTGGACCCCAATCTACATGTTTGAGACCCCTGATTTAGGAACTGCATCTTGATAATCTCCTACACTATTGGTTGCACAATATAAAATCACAAACAATGTTTCGTTTCAACAACAGAGAGAAGCATGGGGTGACAAGAGCGAACTCCATTCCACAAGCTGCTTTGACCATTACCCCTTTATTTTTTCTCCTTATAACTGTCGGAACCCCAACTGGTTTCTTAAATTCACAGATTTCCTCCGACACATCGCTATCTGCCGAGGTTATCTCAATTTTTAAGGGGGGCCCAGGTGCTGAGGCATGTGGTGGAGAGGGGGAAGAAGGATAAGGATGTGGGGCACAAGGTGGAGGAGGAGGTGGGGGTCTCCTAGATGGGGTTGGTGGCTCTGGTACATCAGTAAGAGACTCAATAGAGTCTGTGCTATAATCCAAAGAAATTTCCTGAAAATAGTGTTGGAAATGTGAATCATCTGTACAATAAATTGTTGGAAATGTGAAGTATATGTACAATAAATTGATGGAAATGTGAAGAATCTGTACAATAAAGTACAAAACTATCAAGAACAAAGACTATCACAACTGCACTTACTTATTCCAATTGCTGGGGTACTTTGGGAAAATTTATCCACACTATATTTCAGAAAGTTTTTATATTTGTACATCTGAAGACGTAACTCACAAATGGAACAACACAACGAGCTAAATTTTCACTGAACATTCCATGTCCGATTTGTAGATCAAAATAACTTATTTAAAGTCGCTATGAGTTACGGGCATATGATTATATGGAAGATTTCTGTTTGCCGGCAAACACTGACATGATGAACTGGCACCATGAATGGATACTATGACCGATTTTTAAAATTCAAAATTGTTAATTTCATTCTATTTATTGTATAAGCATTTTTGGCTTAATTTGTTTTGACTAGATAATTGTGTGTATCAACAGTTAGCTTATTTTCCAGACAAAGCTGGGTAATAAAGCTAGTAGGCCAATAAAAACATATACAGGTAATGGTTCAGTGACCACACCGAGGCAGAAACAAAACCCACATTACTGCAAACAAGACCTTTGACGGAGACAAAGAAAAAAACAGAAGCAACTAACAAATCACAGCAAAGACAAATACAATACATATGACAGTGATACAATACAGCTTGAGTTGGCAGCCACTGTCCAGAAATAAGCCAGGAAAGTGTGAGTCAGGGTATGCCAGTTATGAAAAATAGTAAGCCAAACATTAACCTTTATCGTACTAGCGTCATAAAATTTTGACGCCCTGAATTCATACCACAGTCGAAATCCTTCGTCAGCTCTAGGGCCATCGCTTAATCATATATAAACTACAAGGTTAATGCCATAGAAATGGCTGAACGTACTGCTCTTTAGATTGTAGAGAGTTCCGACTTCCGTCCTGTATGATTAGATATAAACAATGGCCCTTTTGAAATTTGTTTTAGACCTATGGAAAGGATTTTTTTTCTAAGCAAGGGACATCGCTAGCGGGTGAGTCTATATGTCTGTGCTATTTTTCACCACTATCACCTTCATCTTCTTGTATCTCAGAAACTAACATACACACACAATAACACCAACAAGTTCTTTATTAATACATGTCTCTAGACACACACAAAAATAAATAAATAAAGATTAGAAGTTCTCAAAATCAACAACCATGTCGTGACATGACGCGCTGAAAAATAAAGCAGCTGCAGGAAACAGGTGTAATTTTTTTTATCTGGTATGGTAAAGGTTAAATGGTCACATGTAAAATAAATACAAATGAAAGAGCATACACATAGATACACACACATAAACGCCAGCATAAATACGAGTAGAATCACACGCATAACACATGTAGATATACACGCATTAACATACGTAGATACGCGCACATAAATACTTGTTCTTCTTGGTCTTTCGCTCTACTGCTCTTGCAAATGGATTACAAAATAAAACACTTGGTACGGAACTAAACAACAGCTCACAAATACTTGCAGATACCCCTATATGGCATTGGGCAAAAGGGCAGGGGCCTACAGACCGCTGGATCAATAACCGACCACGTGGGTTCTTGCTTCCCTTGTATCATAAAGGAGACAAGAAGAAATGGTCCAACCTTCATCCAAATGTGGATCTTGGATTAGAGACAAGTAGAAAAAGATAAGGAATGTCCAACTTTCATCCACATGTGGATCTTGGATCAGAGAGAAGTCAAAAAGAAAGGGAATGTCCAACCTTCATCCAAATGTGGATCTTGGATTAGAGAGAAGTAGAAAAAGATAAGGAATGTCCAACTTTCATCCACATGTGGATCTTGGATCAGAGAGAAGTCAAAAAGAAAGGAAATGTCCAACCTACATCCAAATGTGGATCTTGGATAAAAAGACAAGACAAAAAAAGAAAGGAAATGTCCAATCTTTGTCTACATGTGGATCTTGGATCAAAGACGAGACAAAAAAGAAAGTAAATGTCCAATCTTTGTCTACATGTGGATCTTGAATCATAGAGGTGACATGAAGAAAGTAAATGTCCAATCTTTGTCTACATGTGGATCTTGAATCATAGAGGTGACATGAAGAAAGTAAATGTCCAATCTTTGTCTACATGTGGATCTTGAATCATAGAGGTGACATGAAGAAAGTAAATGTCCAATCTTTGTCTACATGTGGATCTTGAATCATAGAGGTGACATGAAGAAAGTAAATGTCCAATCTTTGTCTACATGTGCATCTTGAATCATAGAGGTGACATGAAGAAAGTAAATGTCCAATCTTTGTCTACATGTGGATCTTGAATCATAGAGGTGACATGAAGAAAGTAAATGTCCAATCTTTGTCTACATGTGGATCTTGAATCATAGAGGTGACATGAAGAAAGTAAATGTCCAATCTTTGTCTACATGTGGATCTTGAATCATAGAGGTGACATGAAGAAAGTAAATGTCCAATCTTTGTCTACATGTGGATCTTGAATCATAGAGGTGACATGAAGAAAGTAAATGTCCAATCTTTGTCTACATGTGGATCTTGAATCATAGAGGTGACATGAAGAAAGGAAATGTCATACCCATTCACATGCGGATTGTTCATCGTGTCATCAAATGGGGACGGCGTGGGCTAGTGGTTAAGTGACACAGCTCACAACCAGAAGGTGCTGGGTTCGATCCCCATCACGGCACTGGCCATTACCCCGGGGAAGCAACCCTTAGAAAATGCAGGAGGAAGCAGACCCTTACATAAAATGCACGATGAAGTCAGATGCACTGGGCTGACAGGCGCAAAATAAAAACCAAAGTGCAACACACACCGCCTTGGGGAATTGATAAATAAGGCAAAAAGCAAACAAACAACAACAACAAAAAACCCCAAAAAATGGATTGTAGTATACACAAGAAGAAAGGGAATGTCCAACTTCCATCCACATGTGGATTCTTCATCTTGTCATCAAATGGATCATAGTAGACACAAGAGGAAAGGGAATGTCCAATCTTTGTCCACTTTTTTATCCTTCCTTCACTTGGATTTTAGAAGATATAAGATGAAAGCAAATGTCAAACCTCCATTCACATATGGATTCTTCATTTTGTCAACATTTCACTCCTTATGAAGAACATAGTCCCCTAAAGACAACATGTCCCATAGCTACAGCAGTGGTTTATGCAGCAACTTATTCTACATGATGAGGTTGCTAGCCTCATGTGCAACCTTTCCTGGCCACCTTTCATTAAAGTGCTTAGATAATTGCAATAGTTATGTTCTTTACTCCCCAAGACCCACATGGATGGTGCGGATCCTAGGATTCCTGAGTTTTAAATACAATTATATTTAGTTGTCTAGATAAACATGGATTTAATCAAATATATACGAGACGTGTTCAAATGAAACTGGGTAACTTAACAGAGTGGTGCATATGGCGAAAAGAAGTTGTGGTTGCAATTAATTTGTAATGACAAAAGTACGAGGCATGTTCAAATAAAACCGGCCTAAACTGCAACAAGTGAACATACGTACGATGCGCACGATGACGTCACTTCTGGTGTAATAGTATATACGAACCGTCAAGTTTCAAAAATGTCATTATCCTCTGACTCATAGTTTCCTCGGCAAACCGTGTGATACGGAATCCGTCCATGTCCACATCCTTCTTTTAACATTGTTGTCCAGTTCGTCACTGTTGTCTTCTACATACTTTTGTCACCATTCACTGCCTGCATTCTACGATGAATGTCAACTGGTCGACATCCTTCAGCTGTTAGAAACCGAATCACCGCTCGCTAATCAACTCTGGGTGTATTCCATATCATACCTGCCACGTTTTCAACAGTCTGCTGAGGAAACTATGAGTCAGAAGATAATTAAAAGTTTGCAAACTTGACAGTTGGTATGTGCTGTTTACATCAGAAGTGCGTCATCATGCGCATCATACATATGTTCACTTGTTGCAGTTTAGGCCGGTTTTATTTGAACATGCCTCGTACTTTTGTCATTACAAATTAACTGCAGCCACAACTTCTTTCCGCCATATGCACCACTCTGTTAAGTTACCCAGTTTAGAAATCACTTAAAAATAGGAATCAATTTAAATCAAATAAGCACAAGATCACTGGATGTCTGTTCCAGAAAGATTTTTTTTAAATAGCTTATGGTGAAGACGGACTGGATATGGTTGAGGCCAAGACAGGAGAACATACAGGAATTAACAAAACACAGGATCAAACAAAATATCTTTTGTAGTCAACATGGCTGAAGAAAGTGTGATGATGATGATGATGGCCGTGGATATGATGATACTGACCTTGACAACCGGGTGATTAATTTGGCTCTCTTTGTAGTTCTCCTGGGCTCCAGCAGATATACTTTCTTCTGTGGAACAAATTAAAAACCAAAACTAGCAATTCAACAAACAAAGAATTTAAATGACGATGGAACTAACAAAGAAATAAAATTACAATGAAATGAACTAAAATGACAATGGAACTAACAATGAACTAAAATGATGAAACAAAGAAATAAAATTATGATGGAACAAACAGAACTAAAATGACAATGGAACAAACAAAGAACTAAAATTATGGTGAAACAAAGAACTAAAATGACAATGGAACAAACAAGGACTAAAATGATAATGAAATTATCAACGGAAACAACAATAGCAGCAACAACATCAGCAGCAACAACAACAGCGGCAGTAGCAACAGCAACAACAACAACTCAATCAGCCAAGAATCCACAAAGCCGAAAAACAAGCGGAATATCAAGTAACTCTGGCTTCATTGTCCAAGAACTACCTTTGATACTGTCCCTTGAAGCTTGAGAAGCAGTGTCTGCGTAGCTGATGACCTTGTTTAGGGTCATTATCCAATCAATGGCATCTGATTCATTTTCTGCTGCCAACAAACATGGCGGCCTGTCGGCTGTCATTCGGATCTCAAAGCAGTGCTTGCCTTTCTTTGGGTTCTGAAAATTACCCCAAAAAAATTTTTTAACATATAAAGACAAATTTGTTAAATCACCATGTGACAGTAGTGAATGTTGACAGTAATGGATCTCCAGCTGCTGTCTCGTGCCAGGTTGGTACACACAGTCAGATTGTGCCTCAACACCATTTTGATGTTGTCAGTCCCATCAGATTGTGCCTCGACAATATTTTGATGTTGTCAATCCATCTGTTTTTTGGGACAGCAACCCGCTGTCATATTTTATTTCATGTAAGGTCAAACTGCACAACATGCAGATAACAACAGCAGATAACAACAGCGTACCCACTTCTAGCACACTTTCCCATTGCACTCTTTCTCCATCCTTCAATCCGCAAAAGAGCCTATGGATATTTTCCAAAGAGACATGGATACAGAAGGATTAAGATCAATCTGTATTTACAGAGAAAATAGTTTTAGAAAATTGGAGGGGTTGTTGATTGCTCACAATGACTAGGATAACTCTTTTTTGCGCCCTAAAAAGGACATTAAGTGGCGGGTAGTGGTAACTTTCATCACATCCTGAGCATCCTGATGAAGGTGGACCAGGGTCCTCCAGATGGTTGTGCTATGTTTGGCTTCATCTGTGTCACTCACTACTACAGGTATCAGGTTGGTCCTTCACCTTGTCAGCCAAGCTGCCATGAAAACAGCCCATTTCCAGAAAGGGCTATGAGAAAGCCAAGATGAGGGTCCAAAGAATAATTCACCGGCCACAATCTCCACTGAAATCTGTCACACATTTATAAATTTGTTCATTCTAAGGCTATCTGAAAAAGACACATTAATAAGAATCGAATATATTGATTAAAATTTTTATAATAAAATGAAAACGAAAATAATATTAGGGCTCATCTGGGATTTCTTCTTCTTTAGAGTTCGTCTTGAAAGTGACGTTATGTCGAAGTTTACAGCGAGGCTGCGATATTCGCCGGCACCAGCTGGCGTTTTTTTATTGCCCGGCCGTGCTTTCCCACTGAGATCCCTATCGCTTGCCCAGACAACACTAGTGAATAGTGCAGTCTGAATAGGGATAGGGTCTTGGTCACCACGTGTGGGCAGAATAGGGTCTTGGTCAGCTATGGTTCACTGACCGGCTGCTGTCATCTCATGCACTGCTGCATCTTAGCGCTGTCTGGTATTTAAACCCTGGATGCAGGACTTCTCGCACTGTAAGCGAGTATCACGTCAACAGCCAAATAAAAACACAGAGACTATGATGGTATCACGTGAACATGTGCAGAGAAGTTTCCAAAGCAGTGACAAAAGTATCAAGCAAGTAAGGGAGTTCAAATACCTCTGAAGTATGTTCACTGATGACGGCAGAGTGGACAGAGAGATTGCACATAGAATTCAGAAGGCGAACAGTGTCCACTATCAAATTGTACGAATTTTGAAACACCCTAAAGTGCGTCCTTCAACTAAGAGGAGGCTGATAAATACACTGATTATTCCTTCATTGAGTTACCAATGTCAATCTTGGTCCTTACTAGAAACACTTAAGAGCTGTGAGATGCGCTGTGTGAGAAGTGCAGCTGGAAAGACTATCCTTGACCGAATCCACAACACCTCGCAATTAGTGCCAACAATGATGCCCCAAAAAAGCAAGTGGTTTGGCCATATAGTCAGAATGCATTATGACCAGCCTACAGCGAGAGCATATCATATGCACGTGTCAGGTCCACGGGCAAGGCGCAGACCTCGACGTATCTAGGGTGTCTCTGACACTCCCAGCAAGTTACACCTAACCACAGCACAAGCCTCCCACCTGGCGATATCTACGCATCCCGCCTCTCTGCAATGCCCCCTGGCAAGAGCAGAAGTAAGAAACCAAACAAATCCCCCTTGACAACTTGGACATACAGAGCAACAAACAAGAATTAATAATGTGATACCTTAACAACTTCAAGCGCCAGGTCCAGGAAAATGGCTCCTTTGCTCTCAGATCGTTTGTCATCTTTGAACATATTGAGAAGATATGTGTCATCTGACTGCTGCTTCAGCTCAAAGTAGCGGCGTTTAAATTGCTGGTGGGTCAGAAAACAAAACAATATAAACAACAAAAATATTATGTCAGGTGGAGAACATTGAACCAGCTTGGAAACAATAAAATGGTTCTTCTTATTCTTCTTTCTAGCCTCCTCCATCTCTTCCACCACTTCTTCTTCTTCTTTCTAGCCTCCTCCATCTCTTCCACCACTTCTTCTTCTTTCTAGCCTCCTCCATCTCTTCCACCACTTCTTCTTCTTCTTTCTAGCCTCCTCCATCTCTTCCACCACTTCTTCTTCTTCTTTCTAGCCTCCTCCATCTCTTCCACCACTTCTTCTTCTTCTTTCTAGCCTCCTCCATCTCTTCCACCACTTCTTCTTCTTCTTTCTAGCCTCCTCCATCTCTTCCACCACTTCTTCTTCTTCTTTCTAGCCTCCTCCATCTCTTCCACTACTTCTTCTTTCTAGCCTCCTCCATCTCTTCCACCACTTCTTCTTCTTTCTAGCCTCCTCCATCTCTTCCACCACTTCTTCTTCTTCTTTCTAGCCTCCTCCATCTCTTCCACCACTTCTTCTTCTTCTTTCTAGCCTCCTCCATCTCTTCCACTACTTCTTCTTTCTAGCCTCCTCCATCTCTTCCACCACTTCTTCTTCTTCTTTCTAGCCTCCTCCATCTCTTCCACCACTTCTTCTTCTTCTTTCTAGCCTCCTCCATCTCTTCCACCACTTCTTCTTCTTTCTAGCCTCCTCCATCTCTTCCACCACTTCTTCTTCTTTCTAGCCTCCCCCATCTCTTCCACCACTTCTTCTTCTTTCTAGCCTCCTCCATCTCTTCCACCACTTCTTCTTCTTCTTTCTAGCCTCCTCCATCTCTTCCACCACTTCTTCTTCTTTCTAGCCTCCCCCATCTCTTCCACCACTTCTTCTTCTTTCTAGCCTCCTCCATCTCTTCCACTACTTCTTCTTTCTAGCCTCCTCCATCTCTTCCACTACTTCTTCTTGCTAGCCTCCTCCATCTCTTCCACCACTTCTTCTTCTTTCTAGCCTCCTCCATCTCTTCCACCACTTCTTCTTCTTCTTTCTAGCCTCCTCCATCTCTTCCACTACTTCTTCTTGCTAGCCTCCTCCATCTCTTCCACCACTTCTTCTTCTTTCTAGCCTCCTCCATCTCTTCCACCACTTCTTCTTCTTCTTTCTAGCCTCCTCCATCTCTTCCACTACTTCTTCTTGCTAGCCTCCTCCATCTCTTCCACCACTTCTTCTTGCTAGCCTCCTCCATCTCTTCCACTACTTCTTCTTTCTAGCCTCCCCCATCTCTTCCACCACTTCTTCTTCTTCTTTCTAGCCTCCTCCATCTCTTCCACTACTTCTTCTTTCTAGCCTCCTCCATCTCTTCCACCACTTCTTCTTTCTAGCCTCCTCCATCTCTTCCACCACTTCTTCTTCTTCTTTCTTGCCTCCCCCATCTCTTCCACCACTTCTTCTTTCTAGCCTCCTCCATCTCTTCCACCACTTCTTCTTCTTCTTTCTTGCCTCCCCCATCTCTTCCACCACTTCTTCTTTCTAGCCTCCTCCATCTCTTCCACTACTTCTTTTTCTTCTTCCCCATTTCCTCCTCCTCCTCCTTCTCTTCTCTTCAGCCTTCTTCTTCCTCTTTCTCTCCCCCCCCCCTCTCCTTTCTTCCTCTTTCTCTTCTCCACCCCCCCCTTCTCCTTCTCCACCTCCTCCTTCCTCTTTTTCTTCTTCCCCATCTTCTTCTGTCCCTCTTCTCCTCTTTCCTCTTTTTCTTCTCCTTCACCTTCCCCTTCTTTTCATACCTATCTCCTTCTATACTACTCCTTCTCCTCCACCTCTTCCTCCTCCTTCTGGAAAATATCATAATTTACTCTCATTCCTGCACCTTTGGAGGACATCAACACAAGTTTGAGCCAGCTATATCCATATACCGCAGTATAAGCTTTGATATGAGCTCTTCAACACAACAAGCCCACTGTAATATATACCGCAGTATAAACTTTGATATGAGCTCTTCAACACGACAAGCCCACTGTAATATATACTGTAGCATAAACTTTCATATGAGCTCTTCAACACGACAAGCCCACTGTAATATATACTGTAGCATAAGCTTTGATATGAGCTCTTCAACACGACAAGCCCACTGTAATATATACTGTAGCATAAACTTTCATATGAGCTCTTCAACACGACAAGCCCACTGTAATATATACTGTAGCATAAGCTTTGATATGAGCTCTTCAACACGACAAGCCCACTGTAATATATACTGTAGCATAAGCTTTGATATGAGCTCTTCAACACGACAAGCCCACTGTAATATATACTGTAAAATAAACTTTCATATGAGCTCTTCAACACGACAAGCCCACTGTAATATATACTGTAGCATAAGCTTTGATATGAGCTCTTCAACACGACAAGCCCACTGTAATATATACTGTAGCATAAGCTTTGATATGAGCTCTTCAACACGACAAGCCCACTGTAATATATACTGTAGCATAAACTTTCATATGAGCTCTTCAACACGACAAGCCCACTGTAATATATACTGTAGCATAAACTTTGATATGAGCTCTTCAACACGACAAGCCCACTGTAATATATACTGTAGCATAAACTTTCAAATGAGCTCTTCAACACGACAAGCCCACTGTAATATATACTGTAGCATAAACTTTCATATGAGCTCTTCAACACGACAAGCCCACTGTAATATATACTGTAGCATAAACTTTCATATGAGCTCTTCAACACGACAAGCCCACTGTAATATATACTGTAGCATAAACTTTCATATGAGCTCTTCAACACGACAAGCAGACTGTAATATATACTGTAGCATAAGCTTTGATATGAGCTCTTCAACACAACAAGCCCACTGTAATATATACTGTAGCATAAGCTTTGATATGAGCTCTTCAACACGACAAGCCCACTGTAATATATACTGTAGCATAAACTTTCATATGAGCTCTTCAACACGACAAGCCCACTGTAATATATACTGTAGCATAAGCTTTGATATGAGCTCTTCAACACGACAAGCCCACTGTAATATATACTGTAGCATAAACTTTCATATGAGCTCTTCAACACGACAAGCCCACTGTAATATATACTGTAGCATAAACTTTGATATGAGCTCTTCAACACGACAAGCCCACTGTAATATATACTGTAGCATAAACTTTCAAATGAGCTCTTCAACACGACAAGCCCACTGTAATATATACTGTAGCATAAACTTTCATATGAGCTCTTCAACACGACAAGCCCACTGTAATATATACTGTAGCATAAACTTTCATATGAGCTCTTCAACACGACAAGCCCACTGTAATATATACTGTAGCATAAGCTTTGATATGAGCTCTTCAACACGACAAGCCCACTGTAATATATACTGTAGCATAAGCTTTGATATGAGCTCTTCAACACGACAAGCCCACTGTAATATATACTGTAGCATAAACTTTCATATGAGCTCTTCAACACGACAAGCCCACTGTAATATATACTGTAGCATAAACTTTCATATGAGCTCTTCAACACGACAAGCAGACTGTAATATATACTGTAGCATAAGCTTTGATATGAGCTCTTCAACACGACAAGCCCACTGTAATATATACTGTAGCATAAGCTTTGATATGAGCTCTTCAACACGACAAGCCCACTGTAATATATACTGTAGCATAAACTTTCATATGAGCTCTTCAACACGACAAGCCCACTGTAATATATACTGTAGCATAAACTTTCATATTAGTGGGGCAGTATGGCTGGGGAAGGGGGTTTTCACAATCTCAATGCACCAGAAATGAATCCTGTCATGTTCAGTTTGACAGACACAGGAGATTTTCTTGGTATGATCGCTTCTCTGGGTACGGAAAGACATGGCAACCGACCATGCTGCACATATGCCAAGAAACTTGTAGCAGCCAAATAGGTGACGGTTGTAAGAAGTGACGTTCTCTAAATGACATGCTACTTACTATTGATTGAGTCTTCTAATATGACAAGGGCTAACCTGCCAAAAATATATGGCAGAACACTACCAAAATAACAAAAATACAAATAATGTAGACTTGCATCTTTCCAATGGCAACATATGGATGTGAGACATGGACAACCACATAAACACTAATGAAGAAGATTGAATGCTTCGATCTAAAAAGGTTACAGAAAAGTGCTCAAAATATCATGGCTAGAGAGCAAGAAAAAAACAGAAATCCTACATGGTGCACTGGTGCAATTCATCAGTATCCTCTGGTTGGTGTAAGGTTGTCTGAGAATGTATCTCCATTTGATCCTATCCTCTGGTTGATCAGTACGGAGACTGGTTGTAAGGTTGTCTGAGAATGTCTCTCCATTTGACCCTATCCTCTGGTTGATCAGTCCTGAGACTGGTTGTAAGGTTGTCTGAGAATGTCTCTCCATTTGACCATATCCTCTGGTTGATCAGTCCTGAGACTGGTTGTAAGGTTGTCTGAGAATGTCTCTCCATTTGACCATATCCTCTGGTTGATCAGTCCTGAGACTGGTTGTAAGGTTGTCTGAGTATCTCTATCCATTTGATCCTATCCTCTGGTTGATCAGTCCTTAGACTGGTTGTAAGGTTGTCTGAGAATGTCTCTCCATTTGACCCTATCCTCTGGTTGATCAGTCCTGAGACTGGTTGTAAGGTTGTCTGAGAATGTCTCTCCATTTGACCATATCCTCTGGTTGATCAGTCCTGAGACTGGTTGTAAGGTTGTCTGAGAATGTCTCTCCATTTGACCATATCCTCTGGTTGATCAGTCCTGAGACTGGTTGTAAGGTTGTCTGAGAATGTCTCTCCATTTGACCATATCCTCTGGTTGATCAGTCCTGAGACTGGTTGTAAGGTTGTCTGAGTATCTCTATCCATTTGATCCTATCCTCTGGTTGATCAGTCCTTAGACTGGTTGTAAGGTTGTCTGAGAATGTCTCTCCATTTGACCATATCCTCTGGTTGGTCAGTCCTGAAACTGGTTGTAAGGTCTGAGCATGTCTCTCCATTTGACTCTATACTCTGAGCTAGTCTCTCCATTTCTCTATACTCTGGTTGATCAGTCCTAAGACTGGTTGTAAGGTTGTCTGAGTATCTCTATCCATTTGACCCTATATTCTGCAGCTCCCTTTATTTCAGCATAGATTTGTACTTTAATGCCTGAGATGTAAAGGTGAGTCTTGGTCGCCCCCTTACTCTTTTCTACTGAATGTTTTCCCTCTGGTATCTTCTGTAGAAGACTTTCATGTCTCATATTGTGGCCCAGCCAACCCAATCGTAGTGTTTCTATCATTTTCAATATTTGTCTTTCTGCGTCCACATCATTGAGTACATTGTCATTGGATCTTCTTTCTGTCCAACTCACTCTTTCCATGCGACGGTAGCACCCCATTTCAAACGCTTCCTAGCCATACTCAAGAACTGGTCTCACTCGTCCAGTGTACAGTTTCTTTAGTACACTTTCGTCTGCTCCCCAGCTTGTGCCAGCAAGTTTCCTCATGATTGCCATTCTTTCTCTGGATCTCATTCAATTTCTCCCGATCTGACTTTTCCATGTCATGCGCCGATCAAATGTGACTCCCAGGTAGTTTGGGTTGTCGTTGACATAATTTAAAATTGGTATGTTGGCATTGTCAGCTGAGCTCACAACCCATTGGCCACTGAATCTCCTAACTTGACTCACCCTAGTGAAGCTGATGATATTGTCCTTGCCGCTGTCTGGACCTTTAAGCAGCCATCCCTTCTTTGTGATGCTTGAGCTGAAGCCTCGGCTGATGGTGTCCTGGAAACAGTCAGAACAGTTAACGATAAATAAGTCCACAGATTTGTGGCAAATAACATGGCAACAGCTGGTGGTTGGGAAACAACAAATTTAGTGGAAATATTTTAATCGTACAATGCAACTAAAGAAAGCTGTAAAGCAAAGTAAAGTAACCCATAGCATTACTGCCGTAGGGGTGTGAGGTGTTGGCGATCTCACATTTCAAAGGCTCGGCTATATGAGGGTGGTAGCCATCTCCTCTCCCTTGCCACTTTTACTTCCCGGACTCAACCAGTACTCATTTAAGGCTGGATAGACCCAGGAGCCGTTGCGGTCTAAAAAACATTTCAGCCTCAACTGGGGAGTGAACCAAGGACCACTCAGATGCAAAGCCACTGGGCTATGCAGCTCCCTAAAGTAAACTGTAATACCATTATTATTTATACTACCACTACCGCAATTTACTAGGATACAGGCTTCTTGCAAACAGGCAGTTTACTTGAGAGTGAAATGTATAATATCATCAAAGAACTGCTAGGGGTCAAAAATGCAAAACAGCGAATGAGCTGATAGTAGCCAGTGACTCATAGCTGAATTATTGCATCTGGGTCAGCGATCCCCAGCTGACCAGGACCCTTTCCCGACTTCAAGCGCTGGTCCTGGAAACAGGCTGAACTAGTGTAGTCTGGTTGAGATAATAGGTATCACAGTGGGAAGGCAGACACGGCACTAAAAATAAAATCCAGCTGGAACCGGATGTGTTGAGCCGAAAAGCAGATATTACAGCATCGCTGTAAAACTATGACACAAAATCACAAAGTCCTTTTCCTGTCGAAGAAGAAGAAGAAAAGGAGAAAGAGGAAAAAGAACAAAAAAAGAAGAAAGAAAGAAAAAACAGAAAGAAAGAAAGAAAAGAAAGAAAGAAAAGAAAGAAAGAAAGAGAAAGAAAGAGAAAGAAAGAAAGAAAGAAAGAAAGAAAGAAAGAATGGCTTGTAAAGCTCAGACAGATGAAGGTAATTTGAAATCCAATGATGTCGAAGACGGATATGTCGGACTGATGCTGAAGACGGATGTATCAGACCAAAAGGTGCAAATATCACAGTCAAGCTGTAAACTAGCCACAAAATGCATTCCGTTCTTCGGACTACATATTTATATCATCATGTTTTATGTTCTTTGACCGCCAGACATGGAACATAAGACAGACACAAGTGTTCTCCAGTTTGAACTGTGTGACGCCTCTTGCCCAAGTTCTTGCATGTTGTTTAGACTCATAGTTAAGCCCATTCTGGTGACTGTTCTGCGAAGAGTCTCTCTTTGCCTTCCTCTCTTTCTGCTGCCATCTGGAGTCATTAACTGCCTGTAATGAGAGTCTGTTGTTCTTCATTTTAATCACACGTTCGCCTTATTTCTCTATTCCCCAAGGCGGTGTGTTTTGCACTGTTTTTATTTTGCGCCTGTCGGACCAGTGTATCCGACTTCGGCGTACATTTTATGTAAAGGTCTGCTTCCTACTGCATTTTTTAAGGGTTCGCTTCCTCTGGGTAAAGGCCGGTGCTGTGATGGGGATTGAACCCAGCACCTTCAGATTATGAGCTGTGCAACTCAACCACTAGCCCACGCCATACTCATGTTTTTTCCTTATGATGGTCAGGTCAGGCCATCCCGTAACTGGTGAGGTCGTTGGGGTACACATGAAGACATCCTCAACCCCACGCCACCTTTCTCTGTCAGCGGCCGCTGCCTGTGTCTCTTCTGGTCGGAGATTGGTCCACTCTTTCATGTTGTCCTCCCACTTCTTTTTGGGCTGACCTCTTCGTCGTCTGCCATGCACCTTCCCGTGGAGGATCGTATTTGCAAGACCATTTGTTCTCGATATGTGACCGTACCAAGTAAGTTTCCTTCTTTTGACAGTTGCCAAGAGGTCTTCAAAAGGCCCTATTGCTGTTTTAATTCTATCCTGTATTTCCTCGTTTGTAACTCGATCTTTGTACGTGACGTTTAAAAGTCTTTGGAAATATCTCATCTCCAAGGCCTGTATCCTTCGTTGAAGGTCAGCTGTAACTGTCCATGTCTCACAAGCATAGAGGAATATTGACAGGACCAGTGTACGCATTAATCTGATTTTCATGCATAATGCTAACCGTTTATCTTGCCAGATTTTGTTAAGCCGTGCAAGCGTCGCTATTGCCTGTGCTATTCTGGCCAACACTTCACATTTTGATCCTTCATCACTGACAATTGACCCTAGATATTTAAAACGGTCAACCACTTCGAGTTCCTGACCATTAGCTTTTATCCTGCTGTTGAAGCCTTCGGCGTTGTTGGTCATTAATTTTGTCTTTCCAGCGTTTATCTCCATACCATAGTCAAGAGCTGTTTCATCGAGCCGTCTGACCCATTCCTGGGGTTCTGCTTCTGAACCCCCAACCCATCTATGTCATCTGCAAAACGAAGGTTGGTAATCGTTCAGCCCCCCTATCTTGACAGCACCAACGTGACCTCCAAGTGCCTCACTCATAATTCCCTCAAGGAATATATTGAAAAGAGTTAGAGAGAGTGTACAACCCTGTCTCATACCAACTGATGTGCGAAACCAGTCCCCTCGCCTCCCATTCACAAGAACTGCGCTGGACGCTTGTCATACAGGTGTTCTTCTTCTTCTTCTTCGTTCGTTCTCAATCTCCCACTACCAAACCCTGAAAGGGTAAGTAGCAGAATGTAGTCCAGAGAACGGAATGCGTTGTGTCGTAGTTTACAGCTTGGCTGCAATATTTGCACATTTCGGTCCAACACTCCGACTTCAGCAAGCATTTTTTTAGTACCGGGTTAGCATTCCCTATACAGGTGTTCAAGGACCTTTATAATATTTCCGTTGATTTTATACATCCTCATGGTTGCCCATAGCGCTTTATGGCATGATGGTAGAAATATATTACTGGTTGGCATTAATTTGCTGGTCAAACTCTTCCCAGTCAATCAATATTCAATAGTTTTCTAAGACATTTATTTTTAAAAGCATTAAGTTTATTTTCTAGTGTCTTTGTCGTTTTCCAGCTTTCGCACTCATTTGTTGGCATTGACATTACGCTGGGGTTAAACAGCCTATTACGCTGGGGTTAAACAGCCTATTACGCTGGGGTTAAACAGCCAGAGTTTCATATATTTGCTCATTGATTTGGATTCGAAATGTTTGTTAGTTGTATTGACTTTATAATATGTACTAATTGTCCTATATTTCTTTCAGTGTACAGTTGTACAGAGGGGGGGTGCGCGCTAGCTCAGTTCATAGCAAGCAATTCGCTATTTTCTGTGCCTCGGTTCGAATCACGTCCGCAGAGTAATTGGGGACCGCTTCTCCAGTAAACCCAGCTGTATATGGGTACCTGACACATGAGTTAGGGAAAGTAAAACCAGCAAGAAGGGCACTCACTGGCCCCCCCACCTCTCACAGGCTGGGGCTTAGTTCAATGGGTACCTGACACATGAGTTAGGGAAAGTAAAACCAGCAAGAAGGGCACTGGCCACCCCACCTCTCACAGGCTGGGGCTTAGTTCAATGGAGTCTTCAAAAACTCAATTTCCAACCAGCGGTTCTTCTTTGTCTTTGCGTTTGGTACCAGATGGGCTGCCTCATGAAGTGACACATCAGTTGCAGGTCCTCAATGGTTCACCACAGTTTGTCATGCATGTTTCTTTCCTCGAGCCAGGTCTTCTCACGGGAGCCTTGGTGCAGTGGGCATGTTTGCAGGATGTGTTCTGGAGTGTGGGATCCTCTCTGACATGTGCATTGTGCAGTCTGTGCTGCTTTCATTTTATGCACGTGTGCATTTAGTCAGCAAAGACCTGTTCTGAGGCGGAAAATTGTGGTATAATATTTCCTATTCAGTCTATTGATTGGGTTCTGTGAGTATTTGCTGTTTGTTCTCTCTATCCACTGTTGTTTATATTTGTTTGGGATGTGTGCTTTGACTTCTGGTAGTGACACTGGGTGGGTGAATTGTTCTCTTTGTCTTCCCTTCCTGGCTAGTCTGTCCACCCATTCATTCCCAGGTATGCCGCAGAGAGCTGGAATCCACTAGAGGGTGATTTTATTGTGGTCTGAGAGTTTATTTAGCTGGCATATCAGTTCCAGCGCTTGCCAGTGTTATGAAATGGCTTCTTGCTCCAAGGCCAGACAAATAGAACACTTTGTACGGAACTAAACAACAGCTTACAAACACTTGCAGATACCAGTATATGGCATTTGGCCAAAGGGCAGGAGAACATAGGCCGCTGGATTAATAACCAACCAACCAACCAACCAACCAGTCAGCCAACCAGGCAAGCATCCTTGCAGTCTCAACCCACTGTACAGACTGGGTTTTTATTTGAGCCTCAATATAAACAAGTTATGAGCTACCAAGAATTTGAGTGCATGTATTCATGGTCACAG
Organism: Ariolimax columbianus; assembly: GCA_036924085.1. NCBI lineage: Eukaryota > Metazoa > Mollusca > Gastropoda > Stylommatophora > Arionidae > Ariolimax > Ariolimax columbianus. The sequence goes on from JAVGWX010000021.1 coordinate 19,490,082, forward strand.
ATTGGTATTAAAATTGCTTGTCCAGCGTCTTCTTTGTGTTATTACAAATTATGTAAATGTCCCATAAACGTTTTTTTTTTTAAACCAAGACAGAAAATAAGATGGTGTCTCGAGTCGCCCTGAGTGGTCTGCCGGGGTCTTTGTGTATGACAAAGACAAGAATAGCACCACTGCCTCACAGAGAGCATGACATAAGCAGCCACTAACTTTGTATCATGGCATAACACCGGCAATACTTAGGTGGTTTGTTAAGAGCACCATAGATGGCGCCTAACAGGCACCGGGTCTTGTTTGCTCTAGAGTCTATTAAGATGAACTCGCACATCGGTTAACCACCCTCCAAGAAACTGGTTGTATACAGACTCTGCAGAGTCTTCTAAACCAAACCAACATAAAGAAGTTAAGTTAAGTTATGAGAATGCAGCCACTGCCCTCATGTTACACTAGAAGAACTGGTTACAGGAAGACCAAGTGGTGTATGGATAGATTTATAAAAGAAATACAATAACGGTTAACGACACAAGTGGACAGATTACAACACAACAGTTGACAACACAAGTGGACGGAAAAGTAGTTAAGTATCGATCTGGCCAACGGGTTTTCAACTGATACTAGTTGACATGGATGACATTAATAAATAACCACTTACATCCTCCTTATCTTCAACCTCGGCATCAATCTCAAACACATGTTCTTGTAAAGGTTCCTTCTTGGCAGAACTGGGAGAAGAAAGCAAATGAAAAGATGAAGACATTTCATTCATTTCTTCCCTCTTCTTTATCCGACCTCAACTTTTAAACCTGTGCTTACATTTTATTCTTCCTCCTCTTCTTTTGTGCCATGTGCTATACCAACAGGCATGTACGTGTGATCACGTCTTCTTATCACTGCTGATGCTGATGATCCATGGTGATTGGCTTTCTTGAGTAGTGGCTGGGAGGCAGAGTTATTTGGGTACCAGTCTCTTGAACAAGTGAGCCCAGGTTCAAAACCTCAGTAATGTGTATTGTTTTTTTTTCTATCGCTTGCAGGCGGCCACGCAGCCGGATGTAGTTCTATGGCTACTGGGTAGACACCCTCCTCACTCATCTATCGTCAGTCATGCGGACTATATGGCCGGCCCATTTGCACTTTCATACTGGTTCAGACTGAAAAACTTTCATGGTGGATACCATATTCCGGACATGGTCAGTCTCACAAGGAGATATTTAGGACTTCGTACCATTGCTCTGAAAATCATTGAAAACTGAGGTTTTTTTGGACACGTTCAACAATACAACGGGCTGGAAAGAGTGGTTATGGAGGACATGGTCACTGGAAAGCGAGGCAGGGGCTGATCGAGAAGACAATGGACTCAGGACATCAAGGAGACGTTGGAATTTACCCTTGGAGCAGACCGGAAGACTGGCAGAAGACAGAGTTTCCTACAGGCAGGCTGTCATGTGAGCAACGTTCTGCAAAGGACATGCTTCATGATGATGACCATTGCTCTTTCAGTAGCACATAGGTTCTCCGTGCCTTGTTTGCGAAGATGTCAAACCTCACACCAGTATATCACCACTGGAATAACCATCTATTAAAGGCGTGAGCCCTGGCGTTGACGTCACTCATCTGCTGGGGAATCGGTTTAATGCGGTTGAAGCTGAGCCAACCCCCCACTCTTCTGCGCAGGATCTACGTGTCGTTGCAACGGTTTATTTACATATTGATTAGTCTCGGAGTTTCACCTTGTGCTCTTTCCTAGTATTGTTCCTGGGGAGGAAGACTGACGTCTGGTCAGGCACAACATACTGATCAGACATGTTAGTCAGGGTCAGGCCCAACATACTGGCCAAGACCCTCACCTCGGCTTCCTCATAGCCCTCCCTGGAAACGAGCTATTTATGGCAGCCTGGCTAATGGGGTGAGGGATCAATGCAATTCCCATAGTAGTGAGCAACATGCAGATGAAGCCAAGCATTCGCACAACCGACTGGAGGACCCAGGTCCACCTTCATCAGCACGCTCAGGATGTGAGGAAAGTTACAACAACCTACCACTTAATGTCCTTTTCAGGTCACACAAAAGAGTAAACTTACTCATTGTGGGCATTCGAAACAACAACAAAAATCATTGTTTGCTGTTTCCACATCACTGACAAAAGCATTATGATGTATTTTTTTATTTTTTTTTGCGTTTGCCTTATTTTTCTCTAATCCCCAAGGCGGTGTGCGTTGCACTGTGGTTTTTATTTTGCGCCTGTCGGTACAGTGCATCCGACTTCAGCATGCATTTTATGTAAGGGTCTACTTCCTCCTGCATTTTCTAAGGGTTTACTTCCCCGGGGTAATGGCCGGTGCTGTGATGGGGATCGAACCCAGCACCTTTGGTTTGTGAGCCGTGCCACTTAACCACTAGGCCACGCCGTCCCCTAGTCATTATGACGTATGAAGTACTCCTCCAGCCTGCTCCTGGGAAGGCTTACAGTAAATTAAACATCACTATCCAAAAACCAACATCTCCTGGCAGACTTTAGCTTCATCCATCAAGGCAGAACCCTATCATTCTCATTATCAAGTGCCATCTCCACATCGGAGGTTGACGGTAATGCATCTCCCGCTATCTCTTTCCCGTGCCAGGTTTGTACACTCAGCCAAACTGTGTGCCAACCACATCTTGATGTTGTCTGTCCATCTGTACCTTTGCTTCTCTCTGGCTCTCTTGTCCTCCATTCTTCCCTCCGATATAATTTGTCAGCAGAGTGTCTTCTTCTGCTTCTTCTGTGTTCGTTTCAATCTCCCGTTACCTTCGACAGCTGCAGACTGTCATGTCTCTTGACAGCACCCTCATCATAGAAGCAAATATCAACTCTGTAACCAACAACAGGATTGCAAAGGCCGGCTCTGTGTTTGTGATGCTACAAACGGTCTTCTGAAACCAGGAAGGCTTCATTCTCGTCACCAAGGTAAGTGTATCGCTCTGTAGTGTTAACCACTCTGTTGTATGCCTGTGAAACATGGAGAAGGTATAGCAAACATACCAGACAGCTAAATCATTTTTTCATGAGCTGTCTGTGCATACTACCCAGAATCAGGACAAAGTATCTAACTGAATTTCTCAACACGTCAATCATGCTGAGCATCCATACACTTCGGTGAAAACACAAAATGATGGAAGCGACAAGTTGTTCACATGTCTGATGAGCACCTCCCCAAGCAGCCGCTATACAGTGAGCTCAAAAAAAGGCAGACGCTTATCAGGGGTCAGAAGAAATGGTACAGAGACTCATTAACAATGACTCTGGAAAGTTTCAACCCTGACGTCACCTCCTGAGATATGCTTGCACAGAACCATTCCACCTGGCACACACGCATCACACAGTCCTCAGATTGCAGAATGAAACATTATCGAGGCTCAGAGAACGCGAGCTGCCCAAAAGATAAAATTGCATGATGACTGCACACCATGTGTATCACAAGGGCTGCAGAGTCTTCTGTGCCAGGATTTATTTTTTTTTGCGTTAGACTTATTTCTCTAATCCTAAAGGCGGTGTGCTTTGCACTGTGTTTTTATTTTGCACCTGTCGGCCCAGTGCATCCGACTTCAGCGTGCATTTTATGTAAGGGTCTGCTTCCTCCTGCATTTTCTAAGGGTTTACTTCCCCGGGGTAATGGCCGGTGCTGTGGTGTTGATCGAACCAAGCACCTTCGGATTGTGAGCTGTGCCACTTAACTACTAGACCATGCCGTTCCCTGGGCCAGGATTTGACTTTACAGTCACATGAGATCACATCTCACAAGTCTGATGCTGTTCCAATCTTTGTATGTGATGAGCAGCTATTACAACGTATGTACAGACCATGCTTCATGATATGTAAGATAGGAAATAAGTTGTCGTTGTTCGAAGTTTCTTCTTCTTTTGTCTTACAGCCCTTGCCATACGTCGTCGCAAAAAGGCGGGATGCATAGATTTCTTGTTATCGCCAAATGGGAGGCTTGTGATGTCGTTAGGTCTTCTTCTTCATCTTCATTCGTTCTCAATCTCCCGCTACCAAGTCCTGATAAGGGCTTTGCAAGTAGTAGAATGTAGTCCGGAGAACGGAATGCGTTGTGTCATAGTATACTGCTTGACTGTGATATCTGCACCATTCGTTCCAACACATCTGACTTCAGCATGCATTTTTTTTAGTACCATTCGATCAATTACTTAGCCAGTGGGCTATGTTGCAGCCTGTTACCCAGGATCACCGCCTGGAGGTGCAGAAAGGTCTTAGTAGCTCTGGTTCATCTGCCCTGACGCTAGCAGTCAGCTATGGGTCGCTCACCACTGCAGCTCATATGCTGCTCAGCAGCTTGTACCTGTCATTAGGTGTAACTTCCTGAGAGTGTCAGAGACTCTGTATTTTTCACCTGACTCAGACTACTCTTTACTCCAACCTTGATCAGTACATTCCACCTGACCCCGATTACTCTTTGCTTCAACCTTGATCAGTATATTTCACATTACCCTGATTATTATTACTCCCACCTTGATCAGTATATTCCACCTGACCCCGATTACTCTTTGCTTCAACCTTGATCAGTATATTTCACATTACCCTGATTATTATTACTCCCACCTTGATCAGTATATTCCACCTGACCCTGATTACTCTTTGCTCCCACCTTGATCAGTATGTCTCACCTGACCCAGATTATTCTTTGCTCCCACCTTGATCAGTATGTCTCACCTGACCCAGATTACTCTTTGCTCCCACCTTGATCAGTATGTCTCACCTGACCCAGATTATTCTTTGCTCCCACCTTGATCAGTATGTCTCACCTGACCCAGATTATTCTTTGCTCCCACCTTGATCAGTATGTCTCACCTGACCCAGATTATTCTTTGCTCCCACCTTGATCAGTATGTCTCACCTGACCCAGATTACTCTTTGCTCCCACCTTGATCAGTATGTCTCACCTGACCCAGATTATTCTTTGCTCCCACCTTGATCAGTATGTCTCACCTGACCCAGATTACTCTTTGCTCCCACCTTGATCAGTATGTCTCACCTGACCCAGATTATTCTTTGCTCCCACCTTGATCAGTATGTCTCACCTGAACCAGATTACTCTTTGCTCCCACCTTGATCAGTATGTCTCAGCTGACCCAGATTACTCTTTGCTCCCACCTTTATCAGTATGACCCACCTGACCCAGATTACTCTTTGCTCCCAAGTAGATCTAAATAAATTGTCTGAATCAAGACCAGTGTTTTTTCCACAGTTGCAATAACATCATTTCTAAGCTATCATCATCGTCTATCCACTTGTGTTGTTTGTCATCGCGCGAAGGCGTAATTCTGTCGTGCACTTTGTCGTGACGACGTTTGTGTCATTCTTTTGACATCACTGGTCATATTTCTGTTGAGGTTCTCCATTATTTTACTTTTGACAGGCACAAATTCACTGATGGCTTGCCGGACCAATCCCAGTTGTTCTTAATAAAAATACTTGTTTAGAAGACTCTGCAGAGTCTGCAGATAACCACTTTCTCATTCTAGTAATGTAGTTTTATCAGAAAGTGGCCAGCGGACGATTGGAATGTTCATGCCCCCCGAAGTCAGCTCCATGCGCAGTCATGCTGCCCCTGGAGGGGTATGGGCTGTTAGTTCTGAGGTTGGCATAGGCCATCTTTTTCCTGATCAGCGGACAAGGCTTGAACAGGGTCGTTGGTTTCACTACTTTTGTCCAGCAGCTTGCACCACTCCATCTGCCACCGCCACATATTATGTACATGAAAACTGACTACCCCTTTGGTAAATGCACTGATGAGTAATCCAGATCAGGGTATTCTGCATGATGTTCCCGTTAAAACGCGATGTGTATAGAAACGTTATAGTAATATTGTCGTCTAGGCGAGCGTAGTTGGCACGGCCATTTCTAAGCAATAATAATAAAAATGTTCGCTTAGGCGTCAAAGGCCTGTTTTGCCGAACTATTACCATATCCAACCACTTAGGATTGTCCATGAGCTGTGTGTTGACCGAAATTCCTACAGACTCCATTGGTGGAGCCGAGTACTTTGCTGCCTCGTGATAGGAGCAGCAAGAAGTGTGTGTTGGACCAATGTTTGTGTCTGGCTTTCTTTATCCGTTTGTGTCTGACTCCCGGTTTCCTCGCGTTCTGCCCCTGGACTCTGCCCACCCTTGGGCCAGTGTGACCCTTGCTGTGCTGAAAAACGGTTGGGTGAGGCATTCTTGTAACCCCAGGCGAAGTGGGGGGGGGGGGGGGGGGGGGGGATTGGGAGCAGGAGGTAGGCGGCTTCAGTTCGAGCAGGAAGGCTCTTGAGAGTAGTAATAACCTGGACTGAATTCCGGTGTGCAGTTAACCGGAATGTTGACCGCCATCTTGGACTGGAATCCCATGGTTCGAGCACAGCCGCTGCAAGATGCAGCATAACAATCAGGATAACCGATCGAAAGCACACAAATTTCACAGAATAAAGTCCTTGATACCACCTGGTGAAGGAATTGTGAATTATAAATCCAACAGGCCCTAGCAAACAGCAGAAAACCACATAAACACTGGAGCAAATCAAGATCGCAGCCATTACGGCACCGCCGTCTTGCTTAATGTAATTTATTAAATCAATTTTTAAGTGCTTGCTAATATTTGCCTCAATAGCTGTTGTTGCTGATTTGTGTACAAACACTGTTTCAACTTACTTTGGTAGCTGTTGATAGCTGCCAGCATATGCTTGGTATTTGAATTTGACAGTTTGAAGCTCGCTGCTGTAGGTCTTGAGGCATTCCTTCACCAGCAGGTTGGTCACCTCTTGGGCAGCATTGACTGGTACTGTGGACACTGTGGTCCTCATCCTGCGAGCAGGGGCTGGAGGCTGACCAATGAAAGGAATGGCACAACCAAATTTATGTCATTGGATTGGAGGTTTTTGGTTGAGATTAAATTTATGTAATTGGATTGGAGGTTTCTGGTTGAGATCAAATTTATGTCATTGGATTGGAGGTTTCTGGTTGAGATCAAATTTATGTCATTGGATTGGAGGTTTCTGGTTGAGATCAAATTTATGTCATTGGATTGGAGGTTTCTGGTTGAGATCAAATTTATGTCATTGGATTGGAGGTTTCTGGTTGAGATCAAATTTATGTCATTGGATTGGAGGTTTCTGGTTGAGATCAAATTTATGTCATTGGATTGGAGGTTTCTGGTTGAGATCAAATTTATGTCATTGGATTGGAGGTTTCTGGTTGAGATCAAATTTATGTCATTGGATTGGAGGTTTCTGGTTGAGATCAAATTTATGTCATTGGATTGGAGGTTTTTGGTTGAGATCAAATTTATGTCATTGGATTGGAGGTTTCTGGTTGAGATCAAATTTATGTCATTGGATTGGAGGTTTTTGGTTGAGATCAAATTTATGTCATTGGATTGGAGGTTTTTGGTTCAGATCAAATTTATGTCACTGGATTGGATGTTTTTGGTTCAGATCAAATTTATGTCACTGAATTGGAGCTTCCTGTTCAGATTATTAGACTGGAAGCTTTTTTTTTTCAAATTAGACTGGGAGCTTTTGTTCAAATTAGATTGAGAGTTTTTGTTGAGATTTAGATTGGGAGCTTCTTGTTCAGATAAGATTGGGAGCTTTTGTTCAAATTAGAATGGGTGCATTTTTGTTCAGATTAGATTGGGAACGTTTTGATCAGATTAGATTTGGAGAATTTTGTTCAGGTTAGATTGGAAGCTTCTTGTGCAGATTAAATTTGGAGCTTTTTTGTTCAGATAAAATCTTTGTAACTGGACTTTGAGTATCTAACCTTTGCCACTAGATTAGGAGCTTTTTTGTTCAGATCAAATCTGTCATTGGATTGGGAGCTTTTTGCTCAAATCAAATCTATGTCACTGGATTGGGAACTTTTTGTTCAGATCAAATCTATATCACTGGATTGGGAACTTTTTGATCAGATAAAATCTTTATCAGTGGATTGGGAGATTTTTATTCAGATCAAATCTTTGACACTGAATTGAGAGTTTTTAGAACAATACAATACAATATCCTCGACTTCAATCTGATAGGTGTGTTCCGTATGCGAGGTAATCAACAATGTCATGTATGCAGTCCGATCTTTTGGTGTGTCGTACAGACCTAGGTCTCTGTTTGTTCTGTTTTTAGAACAAATTTATTAAATTGAATTGGCGGTTGGTTTTTTCTCCTCCTTCTTCTGCGTTCATTCTCAATCTCCTGCTACCAAGCCCAGAATAGTACCAAGTAGCAGGAAATAGTCGGGAAAATGGAATGCACCGTGTCGCTAGTTTACAGCTTGACTGTGATATTTGCAGTTTTCGGTCTGACTCATCCATGAAATCCCTGAACACAGGCATGATATTGAGATCTATGAACTAAAACATGATATTGAGATCTATGAACACAGGCAAGATATTGAGATCTATGAACTAAAACATGATATTAAGATACCTGAACACAGGCATGATATTGAGATCCCTGAACTAAAACATAATATTGAGATCTATGAACTAAAACATTATATTGAGATCTATGAACTAAAACATGATATTGAGATCTATGAACACAGGCATGATATTGAGATCCCTGAACTAAAACATGATATTGAGATACCTGAACATAGACATGATATTGAGATCTATGAACTAAAACATGATATTGAGATCCATGAACACAGACATGATATTGAGATCCCTGAACTAAAACATGATATTGGGATCTATGAACTAAAACATGATATTAAGATCTATGAACTGAAACATGATATTGAGATCTATGAACTAAAACGTGATATTGAGATCTATGAACACTGGCATGATATTGAGATCCCTGAACTAAAACATGATATTGAGATCCATAAACACAGGCATGATATTGAGATCCCTGAACTAAGACATGATATTGATACCTCAACATTAAAACATGATATTGATAGTTTAACACTAAAACATTATATTGATACCCCAACACTAAAACATGATATTGATACCCCTCTTCTAAATCATGATATTGATACCCCAACACTAAAACATGATATTGATACCCCAACACTAAAACATGATATTGATACTCCAACACTAAAACATGATATTGATACCCCTGTTCTAAATCATGACATTGATACCCCAACTCTAAATCATGACATTGATACCCCAACTCTAAATCATGACATTGATACCCCAACACTAAATCATGATCTTGATATCCCTGCTCTAAATCATGATATTGATACCCCAACTCTAAATCATGATATTGATACCCCAACACTAAATCATGATCTTGACATCCCTGCTCTAAATCATGATATTGATACCCCAACTCTAAATCATGATATTGATACCCCAACACTAAATCATGATATTGATACTCCAACACTAAAACATGATCTTGATACCCCAACACTAAATCATGATCTTACCGGAACTTCCACATCATCATGAGGAAAGTTGAGCATGTCTCTCTGAGGGTCATTGTGTAGGAGCACCTTGTTCTTGACTACAAACGTCTCATAGTCTACAGGCTCAACAAGCTTCGGTCGGGACTGAGGAGGATAACGGATAACAGAAAATATTAGAATAATCAACTCACAAGGAAGGATCAGAGCACCATTTTCCGACTGAGAACACAACACATCCAGCTAAACAAACACCTGAGCAGAATTCAACACATCCAACTAAACAAACACCTGAGCAGAATTCAACACATCCAACTAAACAAACACCTGAGCAGAATTCAACAACAACATACTCCTGAGTGCCAGCTGTGCACACACCCATTTGAAATGGTTGGTCATCATCTCTTTGAGTGCTCAGCACTCAATGATTTTAGGAAAATGCTTCTTCCTCCATGGCCAGACACATGGAATACTTTGTATGGCACTAGACAACAGCTGATAAACACGTACAGATACCATTACATAGCATTGGGTCGAAGGACAAGAGCCCATATGCTGCTGGATCCGTAACAACAACAGATTAATCTAAAACCCAATTTGGCTGTAGTCAATAGGCTAACTTCAATCCTGATTCAATTCTGATGTCTTTCGTAAAAGCAACAAACTCCCTCAACTTTGCTCAGTTAATTCAATCAATCAATCAAAGCCCGTCGCTCCTCTTGGTGGATAGGCCATTGACAACATCCCTCCAGCATGCACGGTTCTGGGCTGCTCTTTCTGACTCTCTTCAGGTGTAATCATTTAATCCTAGTTCCTTCTCACAAGGGGAACTGAGATGCTAGTCTAATCAGGCACAATACACTGACCAACACCACAATCTCTCTTCCACGTAGCGTTCCCTGGAAACAGATGGTCTTCAAGGTAGCCTCACTGACGAGATGTGGATCGATACGATCCACATAGTAGTAAGCCCCAGGCAGATGAAGCCAAGCATAGCACAACCACCTGGAGGATCATGGTCCACCTTCATCAGCATGCTCGGGTTGTAAGGAAAGCAACTACAACCCGCCACTTCACGTCCTTTTCAGGGCGCTCAATAGAGCTAACTTACTCCTTGTGAGCATTAAACAACAACCCTTTTCACACTCCCTTTCCCATGTATTTTTTGGTCTACCTCTATCTCTCTTCCCCTGAGGATTCCATATAAGAGCGTATCTGGCTATGTTGGACAGTCCCTTGTATATGTCCTATCCAGCGCAATAATTTTCTTCACTTAATTTGTTGTTCCAGTAGATGCTGTTGGCTCCTTTCCAATAAGTCCTCATCCCTCACCATGTCCTGCCACTTTATGAACACAAGTCCTCATTCCTCACCATGTCCTGCCACTTTATGCCCATTATCCTTCAAAAACATATGTTAATGAAGGACTGGAGTCTTTGTTGTATGACCTTGGTCGTTCTCCGTGTTTCAGTTCCATACTGCAACACCGACTTGACACTAGAGTTGAATATTCTAACTTTGGTGTGAATCTTGATTTCGCTGAATCTCCATGATGTTTAGTGTCACGAATGTCATTCTTACTTTCCAAATTCTGATAGTTAAATCTGCACCTGTACCTCCTGATGTGTCTATTATGCTGCCCAAATATGCACAGGTGTCCACCCCCTCTAACTGCTCTCCCTCCAGCATGATTAGTTTTTTGCTGTTAGTGTTGAGTTTAAGGAGCTTGGCTTTCTTCGTGTTGATATCCAGTCCCAATTTGGCCGATTGTTGTTTCACCCTAACAAGTTCCTCTTGCATTTGGTTATGACTGTGTGATAACAACAACCACATCATCTGCAAAGTCCAGGACCTCCAATTGTGACACTATGGTACATGGAATACCAGTTCTTTCTCTCTCGATTGATAATGTCATTATCCAAGCTATAGCCAACAAGAACATGAAGGCATCTTTCTTATCTCCCATTTGCTTGTCCCCTGAAGCTGTCAGTCAGTGCTCCCTCATCTACCACTCTACTAACTGCATCTTCGTGTATATTCTGGAATGAGAGTTATGTACCTCTATGGTATCCCATAGTGTCTCAACAGTTCCAATGGTTGATATATACCACTCTCCCCATGGTGTCTAACCTCGGGTTCATGATTTTCATTGTGATTTCTATAGTGCTTTCCAAATCTGTCTTAGGTTGGTCTATCGTTTGCCTAGCTCACGGAATCTATTGCATGGCAGTTCTAGAGATGGTGTCAGTGTCTCTTCTTAGGACATCTATCGATCTATCTATGTTCTTTGTGCGTCAAATATGCCGCATAACGTGTGACTCCACTGATTTTAGATCCTGTATGGTGCTGAGGCCCATAGTTGAGCCCTGTCAGATGATTGTTCTTCTGAGTGTTTCCTTGGGTCTCCCTCTTTTCCTAACGCCCCTTGGTGTCCATTCGAGTGCCTGCAATGAAAGACGGTTATTGTTCATTCTAAGGCCATGTCCGATGTATGTCCATTTTTTTTCCCCGGATGATGGTTGACACGGTATAGTTGGTTTGTCTGTGTTCTTATCGAGTCATTAGTTATGAACTGGTCATCCCGTAACCGGTAAGGTCTATGGGGCACACATGAAGACATCCCCACAACCCCATGCCATCCCTCTCCACCAGCATCCGCTGCCTGTGCCTCCACTGCTCAGAGATTGGTCCACTAGGCATGATGATATGCATATCTTCTTGGCTGATCTAAGTAACAGTAGATTTAACCAGATAAATGTGGTGAAAGAAAGGTACTTCAAGTCGTTTAGTTTTTAGCAAAATGGCACAGCCCCATAATGATGCTGACATAGACTACACTGAATTGTTGTTGTTTGCAAATGCCCACAATGAGTAGGTTTACTCTTTTTGTGCGCCCTGAAAAGGATGTTAAGTCGCGGGTTGCCGTAGCTTTAGTTACATCCAGAGCGTGCTGATGAAGGTGGGCTGGGGTCCTCCAGGCAGTTGTGTTATGCCTGACTTCATCTGCGTGTCACTGACTACTAAGGGGATCATGTTGATCCCTCACCTCGTTAGCCAGGCTGTCATGAAAACAGCTCGTTTCCAAGGAGGGCTACTAGGAAGCCGAGGTTAGGGTCTTGGTCAGTATATTTTGCCTGACATTGACTAACATGGCTGATCAGTATATTTTGCCTGACCCTGACAAATATGTCTGATCTGTATATTTTGCTTGACCCTGACTAATACGTCTGATCAGTATATTTTGCCTGACCAACATGTCTGATCAGTATATTTTGCCTGACACTGACTAACATGTCTGATCAGTATATTTTGCGTGACCCTGACTAACATGTCTGATCAGTATATTTTGCGTGACCAGGTGTTAGTCTTCCTCCCCTACACAGAATAGAAAATATGTTTTATTTTTCAGTTTCGAACAGGACACAACAGAGTCAATAGTCACTTAAACCACCTCAACCGTCAGCATATATATTACTATCAGCCCTTAACTGGTTGTGTGTCAACCAGTGTTTGTATTAAAACTGACTGAAAGTCTCTCAAATATTCAGCAGACCAACACCAGAAATGATCACTCCAATATTTCATGATAAAGTATACTCAAGTTTTTCTTATCTGAGCTTCCTTACCAGGTAATGTGTAGCAAGTACTCTAAATACTTTGATCACTAGGATATAACCTGAGACTCAGGCATTTAGGGTATCATCATAGGCTCCTCAGTCTCTATAGACCAAGTGCAAAGCGCCCTGTGAGTTTCGTCAAACTCTGTCTCCCATATTTCGACACTGTCTGATATGGTTTGGCTTCGTTCCTTCTCAATCTCCCACTACCAAACACTGAAAGGGCTTAAGTAGCAGAATGTAGTTCAGAGAACGGAATGCGTTGTGTCGAAATTTACAGCTTGACTGCGATATTTGCAACTTTTGGTCCAACACATCCGACTTCAGCAATCATTTTTTAAGTACAGGGTTAGCATTCCCTCTTCGATCCCTTCTTCTTAGTCAGTCTGCCCTGCTGCAGCCTGTTATCCAGGATCACCTCGTGGAGGTGTAGAAGGGTCTTGGCAGCTTTGGTTCGCTGGCCCTGACGCTAGCAGTCAGCTATGGGTCGCTGACCACTGCAGCTTATGCGCTGCTCAGCATCTTGATCCCACTGTCTGATATGACTGTAGGTGGATGGCGTGGGCTAGTGGTTAAGTGACACGGCTCACAACCGAAGGTACTGGGTTCGATCCCTATCACAGCACTGGCCGTTACCTCGGGGAAGCAAACCCTTAGAAAATGCAGGAGGAAGCAGACCCTTACATAAAATGCATGCTAAAGTCGGATGCACTGGGCCACCAGGCGCAAAATAAAAACCACAGTGCAACGCACACCACCTGAGGAGAATAGATAAATGAGGGGGAATAGATAAATAAGGCGAATGCAAACAAACAAAAAAATATAAATGGCCAATCTTGTCTCTGCCACAGATTGTAAAACCATGCTGAGGAGGCTGACTATATCCAGCTCACACCAGAGCTGGGACCTGCACAGGGGCCTCCACCCTTGTAGAAGTACATGTCGACTAAGTACTAAGAAGAACTAATCTTTTAAAACATAATCTAACCACTGAAAATATAATATATCTAATCACTGAAAATATAATCTAATCCTTGAAAATAAAATATATTATCTAATCCTTGAAAACATAATCTAATAATTGAAAATAAAAAAACATTTAGCGCAGACCAAAAACATTTCCTTATCCTTGAATATAACACTTTTAGATTTATCAAAAAAACATGGATGTAATCACTGACAAATAAAACACATTTTACTGTTCTACAAAACATGGTCTAATCCTTGTTCTCCAGTCCTCTTTTTCTCTGCAGCCCTACTAGCATCAGCAGCCACTATGTCCCCTACCAACTGACCCCCTACCAACTGACTATCTCCAGATAGTTGGATCCAGAGCAATTTTTTCCCAGCCCTCGGATGGGATGTCGCACGACTTTATGTCCCTCTTGCATATGTCCTTGTATCGCAGTGTGGGACGGCCGATTCTTCTGACTCCAATGTCTAGCTGTCCATAAAGGATATCCTTTGGCAGCCTCTCATCTTCCATGCGATAAACAAGTCCCAACCATCAGCGTCGCTGGGTCAACATCAAGTACATGCTGTGAGTGTATGTATGTTGTGGTGAATTACGATTTAAGTTAGCATTGGATCCAGTAGGTATTTAACAACTGAACTTCATTATACTTGTCTAGAAGGCTCTACAGAGTCTGTATACAACCAGTTTATTTCACTCCACCGATACCGAAAATACTGTGAGCATATAATCTATTTTTGAATTCTTTAACTGACTCTGCTTCCACTACATCATGTGGAAATGCATTCCAAGGATCCATCATTCTCTGACTAAAAATATATTTCCTAATATCTAATATGGACCTGTCTTTAAACAATTTGTAGCTGTTTGTAAAATGGAATAAAATACAGCCAATGTAGTCCATATGTATGAAGCAATGGCTTCATTGGAGGTTGCGGCAGGTCGTCAGATGGTCTGGGTCCTGTATTGCGCCACAGTAACATGTATCATTATCTGTGTATCCCCATCATTTCATATTCCTTTTGTGCCATAATACATCAGTTCGGAGTCTGTTCAGCGACTTCCATGCTGTGTATGGTAGATGATGTCCGGGGGCAGGTTCCTCCCGAAGTTCCATTTCTAGTGCCTGCAACATTTCGAACCATTTCCCGATACAGCGGCTTTCAGGGTTTGACTGTATCAGCTTTGTTGATTTTAGGAAGCTGTGTCTGGATATTGAGTCTTGTGCTCTGTACCTCATGTCCAAACATTGGGTGTCTTGGGCCGTCCTCCTGTTTTTGTCACAGAATTGCTGATACTACGCTTCTTCGGATCTCTGGTGGTGGTATGCAAATTATGTGGTATACCAGATATAGTGGTAGCCTATGCTTTAATGTGTGCAGTCGACATGCAAAGAAGCTTGACCACTTCTGTGTGCGCCACCTTGGAAAACTGCTGAACATGGAACGGCAAGGTGGGATCACAGATGTGGAAGTTCTTTCCCAACTGGCATGACAGGCATCCACGCAACTCTGTGCAAATCGCAGCTTAGATGGACTGGACATGTTGTCCGTGTATCAGATGAGCAGTGTCCAAGGAGAATATTCTATGGCAAGCTTGGGTCGGGCGAGCGAGCTTGGGTCAGGCGGGCAG
>JAVGWX010000021.1:21445699-21533199 GCA_036924085.1 Ariolimax columbianus
CGGTTATAGGATTGTTCTTACCTAAATTAGAGGCCGGTTATAGGATTGTTCTTACCTCAATTAGAGACCGGTTATAGGATTGTTCTTACCTAAATTAGAGGCCGTTTATAGGATTGTTCTTACCTCAATTAGAGACCGGTTATAGGATTGTTCTGACCTAAATTATAGACCGGTTATAGGATTGATCTTACCTCAATTATAGACTGGTTATAGGATTGATCTTACCTCAATTACATACCTAAACGTATCCAACAACTTTCTTGTTTACTTGTTTGTTGATATTCCGAAAAAATCTGGGTAACTGGTGTATTTTTCTCGCTTTTCGCGGCGTAAACAAAACACAATCGCCATCTTTTGTGACGTCCCTAATTATTATAGTGTTTGTTTTCCCACAATTAGCGTCAAAATCACACTCCCAGCTTTTGTTGTTGGCCGTCTCTACCAGTTCTAGTAAATAAAAGAGAAAAATTGGAACTGTATGTAGAAGAAGAAAAACCAGATATAATAGGATTAACAGAATCATGGACATATCAGGAGATTGCAGATAGTGAACTTGAAATTGTTAAGGAAAGATAGGATAGTTGGAGACAAGACTAAGGGAGATGGCGTTTTATTATACTGAATAAATTCTGTTAATATAACGATCAAAGATTATTTATCATGTGGTAACAAAAATTAAAGTGTATGGGGAGAAATAGAAAGTGGGGGTGAAAAAACAGTGATTGGAGTGTGCTATAGATGTCCATCAAGTCAAAAAGAGGAAGATGAGGAGCTGATTAGTAGCATAGCAAAGGCAAGTGAAGGGAAATTATTATTAATGGGAGATTTCAACTATCCAGAAATAAAATGGGATATGGCAGAAGCACTTGTAGAGTCAAAACCTTTTGTTAAGTGCACAGCTGACAATTTTTTAATTCAACATGTAGAAGCAGCCACCAGAGGCAAAAACATACTCGACCTAGTTTTTACGACAGAGGAAAATATGATTGAAAACGTTACCGTTGGGGAACTGTTTGGCTCAAGTGACCATTAAATCATCCGTTGGGATCTTATTGCAGGGAAAGAAGTAAACATAAACACGCGAACATACGACTACTCTAAGGCAGATGTTAAGAGGATGAAAGAGGCAGCGAACCACATAATCTGGAAAGATATTGTCGTAGGAACAGATGTTGAACAGGAGTGGGAAAGTTTTAAAACAGTTCTAGAAACGCTAAAAGAGGAATGTGTTCCATGTAGGGAGGTAAACCCCAAGCGTAAAAAGTGGATAACTAGATTTGTAGTGAAATGTAGAAGAGCAAAAAATAAAGCATAGAAAAAATATATAGAGGCAGGTAAATCAAAAGAAACATATGTAAAATATTTGGACAAGCAGAACATGTCTCAGAAAGCGAATAAAACAGCAAAAATAGACTTTGAAAAAAACTTGCTCAGAGGATCAAGACTGACAGTAAAAGCTTCTTCTCTTATGTTAGAAATAAACAAAGAACGAAAGACAAAGTAGGCCCTCTCATAGACAGTACAGGGAAAATAATAAGTGAGAATAGGGAGGCAGCTAATCTGCTCAATCAGTACTTTGGCACAGTCTACACAAAAGAGGACTGCTTCAAGATCCCAGAGCCTATAGATATTTTTCAAAGAGCCATGGATACAGCGGGATTAAGATCAATCTGTATTACAGAGGAAATGGCTTTAAAAAATTGGAGGGGTTGAAAGTGAATAAATGTCCAGGTCAAGATGGTATTCATCCAAAATTGCTGTATGAAATTAGAGACCAACTAGCAAAACCATTGGCTATATTATGTTTTCAATCACTTACAAAAGGGATTGTTCCACGGGATTGGAAAGATGCAGGAGTGATCCCCTTATTCAAAAAAGGCAAAAAATCAGATCCAGCAAATTATAGACCGGTGAGCATAGTCTGTAAATTGTTAGAGTCAATAATCAAAGAAAACATTGTAATGCATTTAGACAAATTTAATCTAATTAGAAATAGTCAGCATGGGTTTACTAGAGAGAGATCATGCTTAACAAATCTATTAGAATTCATGGAGGAGGTTACTAAAATCATAGATAAAGGGGAGCCAGTGGATGTTATTTATCTAGACTTTGCAAAGGCCTTTGATAGAGTACCTCATCAAAGATTATTTCGAAAGTTAAAATCACATGGAATAGGTGGGGAAGTTGCCAAATGGATTGAAAATTGGTTAACGGGAAGAAGGCAGAGGGTGGGCATAAATAAGGAGTACTCTGAGTGGTGTGAAGTGAAAAGTGGTGTGCCACAGGGCTCGGTTTTGTTCTTGATATATATAAATGATTTGGACATAGGTATGGGATCCATGATTGCAAAATTTGCTGATGACACAAAACTATGCAGTAGTGTCTCATCTAAAGCGGAAGTGGATATATTGATGTCGGATTTAGATAAAATTCGAGAATGGTCTGTAAGCTGGCAAATGGAGTTTAATGTAGATAAATGTACAGTCACCCACATGGGTAGATCCAATATGGAACATAATTACAGAATGGAAGAAAACAATATTAGAAAGATAGATAAGGAAAGGGACCTAGGGGTTATAATAGATCATACAGGAAAGGTGAGTGAGCAAGTTAAGGTAGCAGTGAAAAAGGCAAATGCAATCTTAGGTATGATAAAAAGAAATGTTAAACATAGGAGCAAGGAAGTGATCGTCAAACTGTATAAAGCTTTAGTTAGACCTAGATTGGAGTACTGTGTACAGGTGTGGAGTCCTTATCATAGAGGGGATATAAACATGCTAGAAAGAATACAAAAAGAGCGACAAAGATGATAGTGGGATTCCAGAATTACAGTTATGAGGAACGACTCAGAAAAACCGGCCTACAGTGTCTCGAAGAGAGAAGAATTCGTGGTGACCTAATACAGGTTTATAAGATGATCAGAGGAATCGATAAATTAGACTATAACAAGTTTTTAAAAATACAGCCACCTACAATAACACGAGGGCATAGCTACAAGCTGACTAAAGAGAGGTCCAGGTTAGATATTAGGAAATATGTTTTTAGTCAGAGAGTGGTGTCTGCTTGGAATGCATTGCCAGGGGAGGTAGTGGAGGCAGGGACAGTTAATGCATTTAAGAATAAACTGGATGCGCATAGCTTTTAGAGCAAGGTGATGTAAATGTAACTGGTTGTCCTCAGACTCTGCACGGTCTTCTAAACCAGTATAAAGACGTTAAGTTAAGTTAAGTTAACTTCTGCTCACCTTTTCCAGCAATACACTTATACAGTATCATCCACATTACGCATATTGTTAGCTCCCCTGCCGTTGATGTTTAGTCCTGGTCTCCAGTCAATCTGACTGAAGATTCCCTCCGTGTAGACGTTATATAGCTAAGGTAATAACACACCCTCCTGCCGTACACCTATTTTTACATCAATAAACGCTGAGAAAGTTCTTCCCGAACGTTTTCTTCTCAAAATAGATTACTAATTGGGCTAATGTCTAGGCCAATCACTTGAAGACACTCTATTGGTTTTACATGTTGGACTGTGTTAAATGCATAACTGTGGTCTGTAAAACACGTATCCGTGCGCAGGTGTGTGTGTAAGAGCGTGTGTGAGGGAAATAGAAAGGAATAGTTGGAGACCAATAAGCCAATTGGTTCAGTAAGTAAACAATGTCAGCATTTATTTAACATTATTATTAATATTATTTATTTCATCTGGCTACGCCTTGCTGTTAGGCAAGTTCAGAAACATTCACATTTGTTCAAGATTTGAATTATAGTTAGCCTTCACTCAGCTAATGGACCTCGAGAAACGGCGTGCTCCTAAGTCTGGCCTCTCCTTTCACATTTTGGTAGCCTTTTGTGCAGTTCACCATGTCAGAGATGCGCTCCATGTCAGAGATGCGACCCATGTTAGAGATGCGCCCCATGTCAGAGATGCGCCCCATGTCAGAGATGCGACCCATGTTAGAGATGCGCCCCATGCCAGAGATGCGCCCCATGTCAGAGATGCGCCCCATGCCAGATATGCGACACATTCCAGAGGTTTGCCTCATGTCAGAGATGCGCCCCATGCCAGATATGCGACACATTCCAGAGGTTTGCCTCATATCAGAGATGCGACCCATGTCAGAGATGCGACCCATGTCAGAGATGCGACCCATGCACAGCACAGCTCATCCTCCATCGTGCGTCTCCGGTTAATTCTTGGTCTACCTTTCTTTCTCTTACCCTCCGGTGTCCACAAAAGTGCCTTCTATGCAGGCATGTCAGGACTCATTCTCAAGACATGCCCCAGCTATCATCATCACCTCCTTATATAGTTATCGATGTATTTTTAGTTTGCCATTTGATGTATCGTCTGGCCAAAACACTATAATAATTTTGCAAAGGTATGTAAGGTGAAAGGTTTATAATCTCTTGGTAGTTTTCTTTCTTATGCTCCAGCATTTTGAACCCTATAGAAGTATCGATAAGGCACCTCTATTGTATAGCCTGAGTTTAGTTTTCCTACTATATATACACTGAATTTTCAAATTGATTTCTTTACGACAAATGCAGCCCTGGCATTATTTAAGCGAGATTTCATGTCCTCTTCCATCTATCCTTGAAGTGATACCACAGAGTCGAGGTAATAAGTAAATCTCATAACAGACACTGTCGTCGGGAATGAAGTGTTAGTGACTACTAATTCACAGCGTTGTGAGGTGGAGTGGCTAGTGCCCTTCCTCGTTGCCTTTTTCCTTTTCCAGCCTTCATTTAGAGCTGGGTCAACTGGAGCTGCCGGTAGTGGGAGTTGAACCCCGTTCCTCTGCCATGAAAACCGAGTGCTGTACTACTGCGCTAATCAGCCACTCCGAGATAGTAAACTGTTATATATTCTCCAACATTTGATTTCCCAGAAACACTGCCTGCTTGATTGCACTAATGGTCATCCTTTGAGGCACAGTTCAAATACCAGTCTGCTGTCCAGCCATGACAGTGTTGAGTTCACGACACGCGTTAATTTATTGTGGAGATCAACAAATCATTCATTTGAATACAATACAGGTTGAACAGATAATGCAATTCAGCAAATATTGTTCATCAATTAACTGTGACTAGATATTCAAGAGCTTAGTAAACAGACACAATGCATTAATTACTTGTCTTAGTTTCATTGATACGAGTTATTTCAGTGGCCATGGTTAGTAAAGCGAACAAATGGGCGTGACCTTAGTTTAAATTTAAGAAATTATTTTACCATATTGTTGAAGTGCATTTGTAAATTTGTTTTTATTATTTTTTATTATCTAACAGATACTCAAGCAATCAGACAATCAGGCAGAAGGACACCTAGATAAATACTCAGGCAAACAGATACTCAGACATAATGTTCGTCCATCACAAGTGATGAAGACCACTCTCTTTGTTCAGCCTTGTGGACAGTTTTTCTTCTTGCTGTGTTCGCTGAAATGGGTGCCCTGTGCAGCGATTTGGATTAAAGTGAGGGAAGAAACTGCTCCTTTTGGTAACCACGCTCTGATCTGGAGCTACCTTTGGACAGTGGCAAGATATTTATAGAGACGACTGGAGATAGCATAGGATATATATTTTTCCTCAGGGTTTACTCCCGAAACCTTTTCCGTAAATAGGTATCCCGCAAGGCAGCGGAGGGGGGGGGGGGGGAGGACATCTAACGTTGTGTGTCGTGCCTTTTCCCTAACCACAAGAGGTTGTAGGGATATTACTCAGCGTGTGAGTGAGTCTAGCATCTCTCCTCGGGTTGTGTTCAGTTCAATATAGTAGTGTCTAAATTTCTCACACGCCAATTTAGTGATGTTCTGCAGTGTGAACTAGGTCGTGGTTTAAGACAGGTTTAAGCGTAGTGCCATTTATATAGCCAGACCAGGGTAATCGGACGGAAGTAATGACAAAAATGGAACGGATTAACCAGTCCAAACGGAAAACAACACCTCTTTTTCCATTACGTGTCGCAGGCCACTTCTCCATCTCAGTGGTGGACGTCTGGGGCGACGATTAAAAGTGTAGGGCCACCATGACGACCCATCACGTGTCAGACATGCGTACCACGTGGCCTGCCCACTTGTACTTTCTTAGCAACCCCTTATCTACGACGTCATTAAACAAGGTTTGCCTGGTGGCGGTGTTGCGGATGTGGTCTCGAAGTGAAAGCGATAGTTTCCTACGCTCCAAGGCTCGTTGAGAAGCTTGGAGCCGCGCCAAGTCACTTTTACATAGGTTCCACACCTCGCAGCCATACACCATGGCTGGAATGACCAGGCTGTTGAAGGTGTGAGCTCTCACTTTGCTGTTTTTCATCTGTTGATGTACTGTCTTGATGCGCTAGAAGCTGAAACAACGCACAGCTATCCTTCGTGAGATCTCGTTATGCAAGTCGTGGGAGTTCGTAATTTCTTGGATCAAGTAGAATGAAAGAATTCACGTTTTTGACGGAATCAGTTCCAATCCGCATTTCCTTGCATGGACAGAAACTGCCCAGCATGCATTGTCTTTAGTCTATTTAGTTTTAGACCAACTGCCTCGCTTGCGATGTTGATCTCATCCAGGCATTGCCCAGCTTCCTTGATGCGATGTGCAGCTCATTCAGGCATTGCCGAGCTTCCTTGATGCGATGTGCAGCTCATTCAGACATTGCCCAGCTTCCTTGCTGCGATGTTGAGCTTATCCAGGCATTGCCCAGCTTCCTTGATGCTGTGGCTGATGATGACTGTGTCAGCCACAAACCGGAGATGGTTGAGTCTCCGTCTATGTTAATGCCCTTGTCCTCCCAATTGAGTGTAAAGAAGACTCCCTCAAAGCGTAATATTAAAATTGTAATATTATTTCCTTGATCCCATTGTCTGATATACGAAACACAGTCCTTGATCAACAGGAAGTTTAGGAATAACTCATTTGACAAGAATACGAACCAGACATTGTCTGATATACGAAACACAGTCCTTGATCAACAGGAAGTTTAGGAATAACTCATTTGACAAGAATACGAACCAGACATTGTCTGATATACGAAACACAGTCCTTGATCAACAGGAAGTTTAGGAATAACTCATTTGACAAGAATACGAACCAGACATTGTCTGATATACGAAACACAGTCCTTGATCAACAGGAAGTTTAGGAATAACTCATTTGACAAGAATACGAACCAGACATTGTCTGATATACGAAACACAGTCCTTGATCAACAGGAAGTTTAGGAATAACTCATTTGACAAGAATACGAACCAGACATTGTCTGATATACGAAACACAGTCCTTGATCAACAGGAAGTTTAGGAATAACTCATTTGACAAGAATACGAACCAGACATTGTCTGATATACGAAACACAGTCCTTGATCAACAGGAAGTTTAGGAATAACTCATTTGACAAGAATACGAACCAGACATTGTCTGATATACGAAACACAGTCCTTGATCAACAGGAAGTTTAGGAATAACTCATTTGACAAGAATACGAACCAGACATTGTCTGATATACGAAACACAGTCCTTGATCAACAGGAAGTTTAGGAATAACTCATTTGACAAGAATACGAACCAGACATTGTCTGATATACGAAACACAGTCCTTGATCAACAGGAAGTTTAGGAATAACTCATTTGACAAGAATACGAACCAGACATTGTCTGATATACGAAACACAGTCCTTGATCAACAGGAAGTTTAGGAATAACTCATTTGACAAGAATACGAACCAGACATTGTCTGATATACGAAACACAGTCCTTGATCAACAGGAAGTTTAGGAATAACTCATTTGACAAGAATACGAACCAGACATTTTTATTTGTCTTATTTTCTACTTAGTTCCCCTGCATGGCAGGTAACACACTTGGTTCACCTGCATGGCAGGCAACACACTTAGTTCACCTGTTCACTAGCTCGTGGATAACCGAGGTAATCATAGACGATTTTGTGGGATATCTGTAACATGTTAAAATTTACGGCTTTGTCATCAATAGCAACTCGCCTATTGCCACGAACTAGCGGGTCGATCTGTTGTTTCACTGTGTCAGTTGCCACGCTTGCTGGTCTTCCAGTCCACGGTTCATTAATGATGTTTTGTCTACCATTTTGAAATCGTCTACCCATTCATGCACACTATCCTGACACAAACAACAGTCTCGGAACCTTTAATCTTTCTTAGATTTCCGAAGGTTTCAGACCATCTGATTACAAAAAGTTAATAACGCTTCGTTGCTGTTCCACGGTGCAAGTTGACAATGGGGCGACCATGTTGTATGCTATATTGCCCATGCGCATACTGCTCGATCATCAAAACCCCTATAAGGGATATTGCTAAAGGGCCATTGTGTGTCCTGAAATAATATTTTCCGTTGTACATACTCTTCCATCCACTTTATAATTAAATTGCCGTTACTTAATGGCTGTCCCTCGAACTTATACTACAATGACATTTATACACTATACAATGAATGTTACATCTCATACAAACACAGGTACATTTAATGTTACCTCTGTCACACACCATGCCATTTATGACACTTTTGGCAAACACACAATGACACTTGTCATCTTCGACACATCCACAACGACATTTGTGCCACCTCTGACATATAAACAGCGCAATTTGTGCCACCTATGTCATATAAACAGCGCCATTTGTGTCACCTCTGTCCCATACACAATGACATTTGTGCCACCTTTGCCACATGGATCATAAAGTTCATGTCATCTGTTGTACATGACAAGAATATTTATGTAACTTTTTATTGAGGTCATGTGCACCGCTCCGTGAACCGCTGTCAATCCGCAAAAATTTGCTACCAGTCCTCTAAAATGTTATTTTGACTTAACTCCTTAACTGCAGAGTTAGCCTTGAGGTGAATTAAGTTCTATTAAATTGTTAGTCGTATATTTGAATACAGATTTGGTATAAAAAAAAACTTTCTCAGCCCGGCCAGTGATCAAAAGCAAACATAGAAACCGAATGGATGTCAATACTGTCTCTGAGAAACAACGCTGCAGCCACGGTTATCAAAGATTCTAGCGAAGAAGCCCGAACACATTTCGCACTAACTTTCCTTGAATGAAATATTGAAATGAACATACTTTGGCCACATCAAACACCCAATGGATTAGAAAGAACGATACTGGAGGGCAGGCCTCTGGTGTCTGGCAAAAGAGGCAGAGCAGACCGTGGAGAAGATGGACAAGGAACATTAAATGACCAACAAAGTGTCCACGAGCTGAAAACTTTAGCACAAGCAATGATTGCGGAGAAATATAATAACAAGGATTGGACACAGGTGTACACAGATGGTTCAGCAGAGGGGGCAGGCTGAAACAGGAGAGGAGGCATATTCATAAGACACAAAAGTGGAAATATAACACAAGAGGCCCTCTCAACAGGAAAGTCGTCCACAAACCTAAGAGCAGAATCGATGGCCCACCTGCAAGCACTGAGAATAATTAAAACAGAAAAGCAACCACCAACACAAATAGCTGTATTCACATACTGCAGAGTACTATTAAAGGCAATACAAAAAACAAACAAACCACTCTTATCAGAGATCATAGCAGAACTAGGAAAACTCCAGAGATTATCAACAAGAGCGCTCCAGTGGCTATCATCCCATTGCGGAATCATGGGAAACGAGAGAGCTGACGCTCTGGTTAAAGGTGGCAGCAAAAAGGAAAAAATTGTAATAGTTGAGTACCATACAGAGAAATCAAGAACATCATTAGAAATCAGTATATACACCAATGGAGAGAAGACAGAAATATAAGCAGTACACCAGACTCAATTAACCAACTCAAAAGAAATCAACAAACTACCTTATTTAGCCTGAGAACTGGTCACTGAAGACTACTAGAACATGTAAACCGACTAAAGATCTCACACTCCAATGTTTGTCCATATGGAACAGGAGGCCAGAATCCTGAACACATTCTACAGAAATGCCCAATCTATAGGGACATGAGATACCAGACCTGGCTAGAGGGTGCGGAGCTGAGACAAAAAGCTGTGGGGCAGCCGCTCCGACCTGGTGAAGACTGCAAACTTCATCATGGCGACTGGCCTACCGATATAGTATGACCATAAGATCCTGAACGTAAAGAAGAAAAGACTGAGGCGGGAGAGCTGGCCAGGGATTGACTGTCTGACAGTTCGAATGTCAGGAGAGCGATATTCTGCAAAGGACATGCTGCATGATGATGATTGCTTTCCCAAAAGTTAAAGACCATCTATTATTAGTATTATCATTTACTGCTCGACTTCTGGTTATTTTAAATAACTATAAGATTTTCATTATATAATATTAGATTTTAAGATGAATATAAGAAATAATTTATAACATTTTTTGTGGGCAATTAAGACCCTGAGTTGTTCACATAAATATTGAGCAGTGCTGAAAGAATAGTAATCATACTGTCTTGTACTCTAAAGCAGTGCTGCAAAGTAGTAATCACACTGTCTTGTACTCTAGATAACACTGAAAGAATAGTAATCACACTGTCTTGTACTCTAGATAACACTAAAAGAAAAGTAATCACACTTTCAATATGAAATGAACTCCAACAGAGCTGAGAGCGGTAGAACGCCACATGAAACAAGTGATATATGCAATAAACTCTGCGTATATGACAGATCTGATTTCAGTGCCAACCGTGAAAGAGCTGCGCACATAATCTGAGACATGCAATGAGTGGTTATTGATATACCAAAGTACGAATAAATGTAAAAGCTGCTGATAGAGCTGTCTCACCACTTCTGAATCGCATTTGAAAAAATGCTCCAGAAGTAAATGCTACATCTCCATGAAAACCTCCTTTCCCAAAATGCACCTCAGTTTTCACACCTGCATCCTGAAGTCTCCTCGCGTACAACAACCCATCATCCCTAAGAACATCAAACTCTGAAACATGGATGAACGCTGGAGGTAGTCCTGATACATCTGGAGACATTAAGGGTGAAAACAACGGATTTGTCACAATATCTTTGATCTTTGCATAGACCTCACTGTCGTGGTCTGTAGAAGTTGCCTGTGTCGTGGTTGGTTGGTACTGGGCAGGCAACAGTTTCACGTCCACAAATTCTGCATATTTGGATTTCCGGAGATGGGCTGGAATATGTCTGTTCTCACTGATCACAGCTGTATAGTAGTCATTATTATCTTCCTCTGTTGATAAACACATTGTTGAGAAGATGTTATTTTCATTAAGTTGGTAGGCGATGGATGGCTGAAGTACGGAAGGGCACTTAACTCATGAGTTTATATTTACTGACGTTGTAAGTCGATGATCTTCTATCGTGGGCTATATTGGACGTTTAGTCGATCTTCTATCGTGGGCTATATTGGACGTTTAGTCGATCTTCTATCGTGGGCTATATTGGACGTTTAGTCGATCTTCTATCGTGGGCTATATTGGACGTTTAGTCGATCTTCTATCGTGGGCTATATTGGACGTTTAGTCGATCTTCTATCATGGGCTGTACAGGAGTTTTAGCTGATCTTCTATCATGGCTTCACAGGACGTTTAGTCGATCTTCTATCATGGCTTCACAAAACGTTTAGTCGATCTGCTATCATGAGCTGTACAGGACGTTTAGTCGATCTGCTATCATGAGCTGTACAGGACGTTTAGTCGATCTTCTATCATGGCTTCACAAGACGCTTAGTCGATGTTCTTATATCAGGGGCTGTATAGGACGTTTAGTCAATCTTCTATCATGAGCTGTACAGGACGTTTAGTCGATCTTCTAGCATGGAGTGCACAGGACGTGTTAGTATGTCTTCTTGCACCATGTAGTGCACTGAATGTCTTCCTTTTCTTGTGCCATGTTGTTTCTGACAGGCTACAGTGCAACTATTCTTTGCTGTTATGTCCGTGTAGAGCACGAACATTTTTGGCTGTTATTTGTTTTATCTTATTTTATCTTTAGCCACTATTATCATTGTTATTTTACGTCTGAATACGGTTAAGCAGCATAGACAACTGTAAGATCGTTTCTTCTTCGACGTTTTTCCTAAACAAAATGTTGTAACGTTTTGTCATAGTTTACAGGGAGGTTACTTTCCCTGCTCCTTTTGGTACGATACATTCGATTTCATCGGGCTTTTATAGATACCGAGTCTGCCTTCCCACTGCGATCCATATTCTCCCTGAAAGACTACACTAGGACAGCCTGTTTTCAGGGCCGTCACTTGGAGGAGGAATAGGGTCTTGGTCAGCTGTGGTTTGCTGACCATGATACAAGCAGCCAGCTATGATTCACAGACTGCGATGGGTCTTTGTTACTGCGTACTGAGCACTGGACCACAGAGATGAAACTCCACGCAGTGGAGTCGTTAGTGCCACGGCTCACAACCGAAACATGCATGTGTTTGGATTCAGCAAGGCTGTATTCCTGTGGGAACAACTTAACTTAACGTCTTTATACTGGTTTAGAAGACTGCAGAGTCTGTGTACAACCAGTGTTTTTTTACATTTACGTGATATAAAAATAGCTATATGCATCCAATATATTATTGAATGTATTATTAATTGATCCTATCCCCGCTATTTCCTATGTCAATGCATTCCAAGTATTCATCACTCTCTGACTAACCAAGTATTTCTTGGCATCTAATCTGGACCTTTCTTAAATTAATTTGTGGCAATCTGGGGTAGTTCTCTCGCCGCCGCGATTGACTATAACCCAGTATTCGTACAGCGATCTCAGTCCCGCCAGACGGAGCGATAGCGCGGGCTTGCCGAAAACGGTCGCCCGCCTTTCCCCGGATAGGTATCAGGACGCGGTTTGTTTTGTCGTGCCCTCCGCGGAGGTGCGCTACTCTGGCCCGTATCGAGAAACTTTGACAGTCAGTAGTAGTTTTCAGAAGGCTTATAGCAGAGCTCGACAGTTCGTCTCGCTGGTGCTCAAACACTCGCAAAGAGCTTGTGACCGGCAAATAGAAAGCAGGAATACAGCCTGAAGGCCCTGTCCTAGCTCGACCAACCCTCGGGAGATGGGCAGGCCGGCAGGCGAAAATTGTCTTCATTCCCAGTGAAATTCATCGCTGGGGCCGTTGGGATCCGTTCTGCACAGAGCGCTGCCATCCCTCCCCGAGCGAACCCGGTCGGTCGATCGTCTGGTGTGTGTACGGGCCCCTGTCTGGCGGTCCTAGGTCGACGGAGTGAGGGTCCGTCCTTCAGTCGGTGGCTGCGGCTGTCCCAGTGAGGCTTTTTACACATCAGTCGTCCTCCGCCGACCGGTGTGTGTGTGCTCCGACAGATATCTGGTTGATCCTGCCAGTAGTCATATGCTTTTCTCAAAGATTAAGCCATGCATGTCTATGTTCACACTGTCTCACGGTGAAACCGCGAATGGCTCATTAAATCAGTCGAGGTTCCTTAGATGACACGATCCTACTTGGATAACTGTGGCAATTCTAGAGCTAATACATGCTAACCAAGATCCGACCCTCGCGGAAAGAGCGCTTTTATTAGTTCAAAACCAATCGTCGTTTCCCCTCGCGGGGTTGCGGCGTCCCCACTGGTGACTCTGGATAACTTTATGCTGATCGCATGGCCTCATGTGCCGGCGACACCATCTTTTAAATGTCTGCTCTATCAAATGTCGATGGTACGTGACATGCCTACCATGTTTGTAACGTGTAACGGGGAATCAGGGTTCGATTCCGGAGAGGGAGCATGAGAAACGGCTACCACATCCAAGGAAGGCAGCAGACGCGCAACTTACCCACTCCTGGCACGGGGAGGTAGTGAAGAAAAATAACAATACGGGACTCTTACGAGGCCCCGTAATTGGAATGAGTACACTTTAAACCCTTTAACGAGGATCTATTGGAGTGCAGGTCTGGTGCTAGCAGCCACGGTAATTCCGGCTCTAATAGCGTATATTAAAGTTGTTGCAGTTAAAAAGCTTGAAGTTGGATCTCAGGCGCAGGCGGGCGGTCCGGCTCGCGCCGGTTCACTGCCCGTTGTCTCCTGCCCTACTGTCTGCCGGCTGTCTCCCACGGGTGCTCTTCGCTGAGCGTCCTGGGTGGCCGGCGCGTTTACTTTGAAAATATTAGAGTGTTTAAAGCAGGCTTCGGCTGCCTGAATAATGGTGCATGGAATAATGGAATAGGACCTCGGTTCTATTTTGTTGGTTTTCGGAACTGGAGGTAATGATTAACAGGGACAAACGAGGGCATTCGTATTGCGGCGTTAGAGGTGAAATTCTTGGATCGCCGCAAGACGAGCTACTGCGAAAGCATTTGTCAAGAATGTTTTCATTAATCAAGAACGAAAGTCAGAGGCGCGAAGACGATCAGATAACCATCGTAGTTTTGACCATAAACGATGCCGACTAGCGATCCGCAGGAGTTGCATCGATGACTCTGCGGGCAGCTTCCGGGAAACCAAAGTGTTTGGGTTCCGGGGGAAGTATGGTTGCAAAGCTGAAACTTAAAGGAATTGACGGAAGGGCACCACCAGGAGTGGAGCCTTCGGCTTAATTTGACTCAACACAGCCAAACACTGAAATGATTGACAGGCCGAGAGCACTTTCGTTGGGTCTAATATGGAACGGGTGCTGGAATTATACCCTCGAAAATCTGGGGCTATCCTCTCGGTAGCTTGACTGTCTCGCATCCAGTGTTCGTTATAGGAATTGACGGAAGGGAACCACCAGGAGTGGAGTCTGCGGCTCAATTTGACTCAACACGCCAACACTGTAGAACAACTGACAAATCGAGAGCACTTTCGTTAGGACTAATAGTGAACGTGTGCTGGTATTAGACCCACAGAAGACAGGTCAGCTCTTTAACCTTCTAATGAAAGAACACTACGGAAATCGTGTTTAACCCTGCAGAAACAGCAGGTTTCAGATACCTGGTCATTGACAAACAAAAAAGCCCTCTATTTATTCGTCCGGTCTAATAGTGAACGGTGCTGGTAATAGACCATCGGAAGACAGGTCAGTTTTACCCTACAAATGACAGGGCGTTGCTACGGTAATCCTGCTCAATTGGAGAGGAACCGCAGACATTTTGGTTCACGTACCAGGCTGATAAGCCAATGGCACGAGGCTATCATGTGGGGGATTACGGCCGAACGCATGAAAGCCGGAATCCCGCCCAAAATCTCAGCACCACTGCAATGGGAGGCTTCGATATGGTCGGGACCTGGGGCTCGCGTCACAGCCCTACCCGGTCGAGCCGCAGAAAGAGGCCTCTGCCGTCCGCCGATAAAAGCGGGCAGATAGCTGCTGGATATTCCCCCTATACGGCGATGGGGTGCAAAACCACCAACATAAGACTTAATTCTTGGTCGGGGTGTCGAAAACAGTAAAGCAGCCACCTCACTGTGAACTGTCGAGACTCAACCCATGACCATGAGATATGACTGCACACCAGGGGAACAACATCTCCGTGACATTATCAGGCTTGTCCCCTGGTTAAATGCACTTCTGTTTCGATCTCTACCTATGTATGCTATCAGCCATACCAATGGACGCAGAAGAGATGCAGACTAGCGGACATTGCACATCTGCCCTACTGTGCCAACCTCCCAGGTGGCGGGGAATGCTAGGCGTACCATCACTGCAGAGAAGCCGAGAAAATAAAAGGAGCAAAGAGATACCCCACTCACGTGCAAATGCTACGTTTCTGGCAGGACGTGACGATCCTGGGATACTGACACACTGGACTGCCTCTCTTCCGGGTTAGTACAAACCAGTACATAGTCCATATTATATATCATATCTCATATATCATCACCGCACCCTATAGACACGAGTAGTGAAGACTCGTTAGTCCTGTAAGGCAACTTCCATAAGAGAGACAACTCTGATCACAAACAACTGCTACCTTGCAGATAGGCTGGGGACAGCCAAAGGCTAAGGAGGGCATCCCTACAGAAACGCCTGTTGAAATCGGATGAACTGGGCCACAGACTTAACGAAACATTGCAACGTAAATCGTAGAATGATGACAGTACAACTTATCAGAAAAACGTATGGCGCTCATCCTGCGGAGTCCCACCAGGCAGCGAGAGTGCCGGGCCTCACGCCTCGAAGGGGCCCACCCTTGACTACTGGTGGTCACCCACCCATGTGTTGTGGAGTCAAGGCACATGGCTATGGGGCAATTTCTATTGACCAAAACCTCAAGACCCTCAAAATACTACAGTGGAATGCGGAGGGAGTCATTAACAAAAAGCTTTCCCTAACACATCACCTGCATGAAGGTAAGATTGACGTGGCATGTATCCAAGAAACGCACTTCAACAGCAACCATAAATGCTCAATCAGAGGATACCAGGCCTTCCGCCTGGATAGAGAAGGTCACAAAGGAGGGGTTCTGATACTGACCCGTAACTGCATACCGAGTAGCGCAGTATCTGTCAATCACACCGGACAAGCAGAAGTTGTAGGAGTTGACATAATGGCTCAAGAGACGAAGATCCGCATCTTAAACCTGTACGGACCACCAAATAGAGACCTATCGCTCTCGAGTATGGAAGTCAAAGACTCCAACTGCATAGTAGTTGGAGACTTCAACAGCCACTCGGAGAGATGGGGATACTCGGACACAGACAGCAGAGGTGACGAAGTGGAAGATTGGGAGATAGACACAAATCTCCATCTAATCAATAGGCCGGAGGATAGCCCTAGCTTCTATTCTAGAACATGGCATACCACCTCGACTCCAGATTTGGCCTTCTCCACAGTGGACATTCACCATAAAATAGACCGCCAGGTGCTAAACCAATTGGCAGGTAGCGACCACAGGCCAATTAGGCTAGAAATTGATATGGAAGTAGGCCCACCGGAAATAAAACTGCTCCCACGTTGGAATTACAAACGAGCCGACTGGGACAGATTTGCAAGCCTGACAGATGGGCTGTGTGAAACCATCAAAACACGGAACAACAAAATGAAGCCCATGGTGGAAAGCCTAAGCAAAGCAATAATGCAAGCTGCCACTGAAACCATCCCAAGAGGGGCAAGGAAAAATTATAAGCCCTATTGGAATGATGAATTGCAGAAAACGGAAGACGCTCCAATGTGTAATATTTCTTTTTATCATACCTAACATTGCATTTGCCTTTTTCAGTGCTACCTGGACTTGCCCACTCACCTGATCTAAATGATCTATTAAAACCCATAGACCCTTTTCCTTTTCTGTCATTCTAATACTATGTTCCATATTAGATCGACCCATGTGAATGATTGTACATTTATTTATGTTAAACTCTATTTGCCACCTCCATATCCACTTCTGTTTTAGATGAGACACTCCTGCATAGTTTTGTGTCGTCCGTGAATTTTTCATCATTGTCCAAATCGTTTATATATATCAAAAACAAAATTGGTCCCAAGCTGGAGCCATGTGGCACTTCCCTTTTTCTCTCACAACTACTAAGAGTACTCCTTATTTATGCCAACTCTTTGAATTCTTCCCGTTAACCAACAGCAAACTATGTTTGCTTAGTCGTCATCTGTGGGCCGTTGTGCCGATCAGCCACTGCCATGGTCACCTTCTGCAGCAAAAAAGAACTCTCCAAGTTGCAAATCGTATTTAACTTATAATATCCGGCACCTTCTGGTTACATGGTAAGTGTGTCAACCGAGGTCCCTGCTGGCTCCTTTAGGGGTGCTGGCTCTCTTGTGACGGGGGCCGCAAGGATCAAAGCCATCAGTAAGCGTGTGAGCGATGTATCTTGGGCCAACACCTAATCTCTCCCAGTTGATGTGTTAGTCAATTATTATGGAATATATAAAAAAAAAACAACCGCACCGCCAGCAAACAGGTCGAAATACGGCACATGATAGCCGATGAAAAGTGAAATCAATTAAAAAACGTATGCTGGTATCAGATACACTGGGCCATTCTTGTTCCTACTGTCTTCAGGGGTACATATTCACAAGAAAGTTTTGGGTACAAATCTGGAGCCGGTGTCCATAGGAAGTCTAGGGGTGGGTCTATCGCAATTTTGGCAACTCCTGTGACATCACTGATTCCAGACTGTCTCGGCTAATGCTCTTCCCCTGGATCAGCTGGCTACGTGGAGAGAGTAGAGGGGGACTTGCAGCACGAGCAACAACTTGTTCTCTCCAAATTGGTGCCCAGACTTGTGACCTGGAGAGGCCTTCCAGCTTCACCCTGTGAAGTTGATACAACACGTGCATTAGTAGTTACACTTGGATATTGAAATGTCCTGACCAAGCTTACTGGACCGTCTTATAATAATAGTTCGTCCGTCGTCGCCAATGAGGACCACAAACGTCATCACATGTTATAATACAACCTTGAGTATGTGTGTGCGCTCGAGACTGATCAAGCCAATTCGAGCCTGGAAAAGCCTATGACACGACTGGCAGACGTAGTCCGCAGTTGTCTCTGCTATTTTCTCTGCTCTTCACTTCCTGATTGCACGATTATCTTGGGCTGGTGGGATACGGAGAATCTCGCTGAATTCAATGATGGTTGAAACGACCATCTTACATGCTGAGGCAGGTTCTCCTAGGTGTTAATGTCTATTTGACAGCACTTAAGGGACTCCATCATCCCAGGTGTATTTGACAGCACTTAAGGAACTCCATCATCCCAGGTGTTAATGTCTATTTGACAGCACGTAAGGGACTCCATCGTCCCAGGTGATAATGTATATTTGACAGCACGTAAGGGACTCCATCGTCCCAGGTGATAATGTCTATTTGACAGTACGTAAGGGACTCCATCGTCCCAGGTGTTATTGTCTATTTGACAGCACTTAAGGGACTCCATCAGACTGTTCTTGAAATGCTTTTTTGTGGTCATTGTGGTCGTTCTCCTTCACTCAGTTTTCTGTACAGGAATCTCTTTGGAAGGTTTTCTTTCGGGCAAGGTGGTCAGCTCATTTCAATTGGAATGTTCGCAAAAGTGCACGGGACAAATTGGTCTCGAGGTAAGGTGTCCACCTTGGGTAGGGGAGGTCGTGGGTTGACCCAGTGGTCTCTAGGAAAGGTGTTCATCTCTTGTTCGTAGGTTGATCTAGTGGTCCCAGGTAAGGTGTCCACCTCGGGTAGGGGAAGTCGTGGGTTGACCCAGTGGTCTCGAGGTAAGGTGTCCACCTTGTGTGGGGGGAAGTCGTGGGTTGACCCAGTGGTCTCGAGGTAAGGTGTTCATCTCTTGTTCGTAGGTTGATCGAGTGGTCCCAGGTAAGGTGTCCGCCTGGGGTGGGGGAAGTCGTGGGTTGGCGCAGTGGTTTCGAGATAAGGTGTCCACCTTGTGTGGGGGGAAGTCGTGGGTTGACCCAGTGGTCTCGAGGTAAGGTCTCCACCTCGGGTGGGGCAAGTCGTGGGTTGACCCAGTGGTCTCGAGGTAAGGTGTCCACCTCGGGTGGGGGAAGTCGTGGGTTGACCCAGTGGTCTCGAGGTAAAGTTTCCACCTCGGGTGGGGGAAGTCATGGGTTGATCCAGTGGTCTCGAGGTAAGATGTCCACCTCGGGTGGGGGAAGTCGTGGGTTGACCCAGTGGTCTCGAGGTAAGGTCTCCACCTCGGGTGGGGGAAGTCGTGGGTTGACCCAGTGGTCTCGAGGTAAGGTCTCCACCTCGGGTGGGGGAAGTTGTGGGTTGACCCAGTGGTCTCGAGGTAAGGTCTCCACCTCGGGTGGGGGAAGTCGTGGGTTGACCCAGTGGTCTCGAGGTAATGTCTCCACCTCGGGTGGGGGAAGTCGTGGGTTGACCCAGTGTCTCGAGGTAAAGTTTCCACCTCGGGTGGGGGAAGTCGTGGGTTGACCCAGTTTTCTCGAGGTAAGATGTCCACCTCGGGTGGGGAAAGTCGTGGGTTGACCCAGTGGTCTCGAGGTAAGGTCTCCACCTCGGGTGGGGGAAGTCGTGGGTTGACCCAGTGGTCTCGAGGTAAGATGTCCACCTCGGGTGGGGGAAGTCGTGGGTTAACCCAGTGGTCTCGAGGTAAGATGTCCACCTCGGATGGGGGAGGTTGTGGTTTCGAATCACGGTAGAAACCTGAATTTGTTCACGTGGATCTCCTGGTAAAAATCCCCCTGGTCTCTGGGCAGTGAGATCGGACTCCCGTGTTCACTGTCAAGCACGTTAACAATTCTTTGTCAGTTAGAAATTGAAAAGAGAAGGCTTGACGGCCTCTGCCCGGATAAAATTCAAAATTTAAGTTAAAAATCTACCCAAGTTATTTGCACCTTCCTACAGTCCTAGTAAGGAGCAGGAAGTTTAAAATACTTACTATTGATAGCCGATAGCCTTTGGCTACCTGGTAACAGACATTACCAGGCCTGTTTGAATACGAAGATTCCAAGTATTCCAAGCAAAAATGCATGCATACTTTGCATGTTGGCTCTGGACAGCACTTCAGAGGACTGTCTAATAGTGTACAGAATACAAACTAGAGTCATAAAGACACGCGTTATTTGTGCCAAATTAAAAAAGATTTTATGTGTGCACTACAGCCCTCACATTTTGGATATCTGGTATCAATACTAAACAACAATGGAGACTGTACAAGGGAAGTAAGAAGACGACTGACTGACAATGCAGAGGCTAAGGAGTATGCAGAACCTATGGCATAATACAAACAAGGCACTAAAACTAAAGATCCTTTAAAACATGTATATTTCCTGTGGCAACCAATGGATGTGAAACATGAACGAAAGAGGTGTTATGGAGGGCATAGTCACTGAAAAGCGAGGCAGGGGCGACCGAGAAAACGACGGACTCAAGGAGACGCTGGATTTGACCTTGGAGCAGGTGGGAATACTGGCGGAAAACAGTTTCCTACCGACAGACTGCAAAGAGAGAGACGTTCTACAAAGGACCTGCTGCATGATGATGATGGCCGCAGCATTAAAAAACTCAGTCAGCGGGCCCGGGATCACTGAGAAAGATTACATACTCTACTGGCAAGGATAAGACTCCAACAAAAGGAGAGAGCATCATGTAGGCTGTGCAGTGAACCATTTTTTAACACTTTGTCTCAATTCCCCAGTAAGTCCCGTCATCCTTGTCAGTGTTTATGTACATACCATCCTAACAAACCTGAAGCCAAAGATGAATTCTACGAAGATGTGTAAGTAATCATTAGAAGTATACAAGAACACTTCTTCTACTTGGTGACTTGTCCTTTTATAAACATGTATTTCAGCATTTGTGGTGTAAGTTTCAAAAGCAATTGTTTTGAATGTTGAAGCTGCTAGCCCAATGCACAACCCTCTTTAGTTGGATTTTACAATATCCTTGGAAGGCTACAGTGGTTCTATTATTTACATACCCGATGCAAACATTAATAACAAAGCATAAAGACACTCATAAAACTGAGTCAGTAAATGTAACTAAATTATACACTCATCTAGACACGTTGAATGCCTACAATGTAAAAGGTCGCGCCATGAAAAGGGAGTTAAGTAGCGGGTTGCAGTGGCTTCCCTCATATCCAGTGCGAGCTGACGAAGGTGGACTTACGTCCGTCATTTGAGCTGTTCTTGGCTTCATCTTTCTGTCACTCACTACTACGGAGAGCAAGTCGATCCCCCATCTCGCTAGACTAGCCGCCATGAAAACAGACTTTTTCCAGGGAGACCTCTGTGGAAGTGAGGTGTGGCTCTTGGCCCATATATTTTAACTGACCCTGACTAACATGTCCAAATGCACACAAATGATGTACTCACCTAGACCTATATATAATGCATACATGGAGCTCATAGCACTTAGTGTCAATACTGGTGCGCTATTGTTAAAGCCAGCTAATGACGGCAAATGCATGTCAAACATTTGCAAGGCTGGGTAATGGAGAACTTGAAACAACAGGGGAGGTAAATCAGACTTCTCCCTGGATAATTTAAGAGCAACAGCAGCTGCAAGATTTCCACCTGCACTGTCACCTATTTGTGGTGGAAACAACAGTTAACAAATATCAAGTTGAGCCGAAGAGTAAACGTTTGTTAGAAAAAAACATATTATATCAACATTCTAATATAACAATTCATTGTCGCGTCATAATTGTTTTGTCTGAATACAGTAATGTTTTTATTTACTTCAGATTTTTTATATGGGCTAAGGACGCACAAGTGAATGAACTCACAGTAGCCAGACACTCATTGCTGGCTGCTTGCATCGTGATCACTGACTCATAACTGGCTGCTTGTATCGTGGTCACTGACTCATAACTGGCTGCTTGTATCGTGGTCACTGACTCATAACTGGCTGCTTCCTTAGTGGTCACTGACCCATAACTGGCTGTTTGCATCGTGGTCACTGACCTACAAATGACTGCTTGCATCGTGGTCACTGAACCATAACTGGCTGCTTGCATCGTGGTCACTGACTCATAACTGGCTGCTTCCTTAGTGGTCACTGACCCATAACTGGCTGTTTGCATCGTGGTCACTGAACCATAACTGGCTGCTTGCATCGTGGTCACTGGCCCATAACTGGCTGCTTCCTTAGTGGTCACTGACCCATTACTGGCTGTTTGCATCGTGGTCACTGACCCATAACTGACCAAGACCCTATCCTACCTCCAAGTGGCGACACTGAAAACAGACTGTAACCATGTAGCATGACTAGGAGATTTTGGATCGAAGTATGAAGGCAAACTTGATCCCTAAAACGCCGTGCTGAAATTGAATGAATCGGGCCAAAAAGTGCAGATTTAGCACAGCTTCGCTGTAAACTACGACACAACTCCAGAGACGTCCTTTAAAGAACTCCCTTACTTGATTGATACGTTTGTCCCCGCTGTGGAACCTTCTTTGAGATTCAGGTCATATTCGTTACAAACGAAATTGACAGAGTTTAGGTGGCCTTGTAGATCTTCTCCATTTTGGTAAAACATGACCTGATCATCAGCAAACAACAGTTGATTTAAGGAGTCCTAAATTTACTCTCAAACAGTTAAGTGAAAAACTAACACACACCATAGAATACAAAAAGAAACTCCAAGTGGCCTTCATTATTCAGAAAAAGGCATTTGAGTAAACAAATGTAAGCTATGGTAGATATTGGAGGAATATAGTGTAGAGCAGTGCTGTCCAACCTTTTGTACACCTTCGGCCACTTAAAAAATTGTCAGGCCGAGAGCCGAACCAGAAAACTCAAAAGTGACAGCTACAAAAATACATCACAGTTATTATCTTTATTAAGATTTATTTGTAATAATAATAAAACAAGGCATGGATGTATGATTTATTAAAGTTTAATGCACAAAATAAAAGTTGAATCTCATTTTGAGTGAGATATTTGACTTTGAATTGCATTTGCAATTTTTTTAGTTCGAGGGTGGTATTCTGTAACAGTTGCTCTCATTAGATTTCCTAAATGTTCGTCAGTCAATAAGTTTCGATGTTTTGGCTTGATGTTAGACATTGCAGAGAATTCAGCTTCACAAACGTAGGTGCTTCCAAACATGGTCAACGTCTTTTTTAAAACATTTCAATAAGTGTAGATATTCATCAGACACCCAGAACTGTGTTTGTGGTATAAACCGTGTTTTTGTGCAGAAGAGCCATGTTATGTTGCATTTCAATTGTTTCAAGCTGCACTGCATCTTTTTCTCCTCCCAATACCTGCATCTTCGCTGCTATGGTAGAAATATCCCACACGAATGGATATTTAACAAAATGCAGCAATTGTGTTAGACTTCGAATGTTTTAGGAAACGAGCAGAGAAATCCACTTTCACATTTTCTAGAAACAGGTTAAACTGCTCACGTTTAACTATAGCTGAAAATTCTTGTGCAGCCACTGCAAATGCTGAAAAGTATGTAAAATCTAACTGATTAACAATCTACACACCCCCACCCTCTTCCCCGGATGGCCGTTTCTGCTATAATACTATCTTTACCTTAAACAAAGATCAGGGCACAAATGTTTTTGGTCGTGCGCCTTTAGAAAGTATGTAAAGACTGATTGCTTCTGATAACTTTAAAAAAAATTCCTATCTGTGCTGGGACTCATGAGGGCATGCATGACCAAAACGGTTGGTGGTTACGCCACTGGAACAATTACACTCATTCGTAAGTGAATCGTTTAACCAATCATTAACTAGATACTCACCAGCCACGCCTACTTTGGTGACGTCTATGCCATACTTGCTGCCATGTCTTAAGACAAACCTGGTCACATCAAGGCAGTCATTGACAGGTGCTGGAAACGGGTGACGTGGTGCCAGTCGGTAGCTAAGGGCGATAATTTATTAGTGACAACATGGCTTGGTTAAAAAAAACAAATTTTTTCACGAAAATATGTTTTTTGTTGGTCTTAAATAGGAGCTTGGGACTGCAGCTAGAACCGTTGCAGGAAGTCTGTAATAATGCGCTTATGTGATTCTACCATTGTAATTTATGTTGCGATTTCTGTAATATTCTTCTTCTTTGCGTTCAGGATCCTTTTGACGTGACATATCTGCAGGCCAGTCGCCATGATGAAGTCTGTAGTCTTCACCAGGTCGGAGTGGCTGCCCCAAAGCTTTTGTCTCAGCCCGGCACCCTCTGGTCAGGTCTGGTATGTATGTTTCTTATACAGTGGGCATTCCTGTAGAATGTGTTCAGGATTCTGGACCATGTTCCACTCGGTCACTCATCTGTGTGTGAGATCTTTAAGCGGTATATATTTTCTAGTAGTTCTACAGTGACCAGTTCTCAGACAAAATAAGGTAGTTTGTTGGTTTATTTTGAGTTGGTGAATTGGGTCTGGTCTACTGCTTATGTTTCTTTCTCCTCTCTATTGGTGTATATACTGATTGCTTATGATGTTCTTGATCGTTCTATATGGTACTCGATGATCAAATTGTGCCTTTTTATTGCCATCTTCTGTTAGAGCGTCATTTCTCTTGTTTTCCGTGAGTCCTCAATAGGGGGAAGCCATTAGAGAGCTATTGTTGAGAATCTCAGAAGTTTTTCTAATATTTTAGATATCTGCAGTCTGTAAAGGTAACTATTTTTGCTGATAGTTGCTTTTCTGTTTCAACAATTTTAAGTGCTCGCATGAGGGCAATTGATACTGGTCGGAAATCTGAGGATGACGTCCGGGTTGGGAAAGCCTGTTTTGTTATATTTCCACATTTGCCTTCCCCCCCCCCCCCCTCCTCCCCGTTCCGCCTGCGACCTCTATTGAACCATCATGGACGCGCGCAGCACATACAAAAAGACGCCTGTGTTTGCAGAGTGTACAATTAAAGAACAGCAAACTGTTGGGCGTTTCTTTATTGAACAAAATAACTTTCTGCAATGGATATTCTTAAAGAAATACGTCCTGAATACGGTGATAAATGCGTATTGAGTTCAACGGTGCATGACTGGGTCGATACATTTTCTTAAGGACGCTAATAAATTGCTGATGAATTCCAACCTGGTCGTCCTGCTCAGATTTAATCAAAAACATCTTAGCTCGGGTGGGGGTTGATGCGTTGATTCGATCTGACACGCAAGCAACGACAAAATACTGAAATAGGATGTTCACATATTTTAGCCTACAGCAAACATGTATGATTCCCACCTTGGCGGGATATCATTCACGAATAATCAAAATGCAGAACGTGAAGTGAGAATGTGGTTGAGGGAATAGGTCAAAAGATGCTGCATATGTTTT
Source organism: Ariolimax columbianus (assembly GCA_036924085.1). Taxonomy (NCBI): domain Eukaryota; kingdom Metazoa; phylum Mollusca; class Gastropoda; order Stylommatophora; family Arionidae; genus Ariolimax; species Ariolimax columbianus. The sequence goes on from JAVGWX010000021.1 coordinate 21,471,275, forward strand.
CCGCACTGATAAAGTGAATACATGTTTGTAGAAATGATGTTGAGAAATAATTGGCATGCAAGTGCTGTAATACATGGTTTTCAAGTTCGAATCTAATTATACTTTTATTTAAAATAACCATTTGTGGCTTACTTATTGACTTTCTCTAATATATTCAGTTGCCTTGTCAAAGTCTTTCATTGCTTTAGATAACGTAAAGATAGTCTCAAGTAATATCCACAAGTAATGTCCACAAGTAATACCCACATGAATGCCCACAAGTAATGCCCACATGGATGCCAAGAAGTTCTTCTTCTTCTTCATCGTACGCTGTTTACAGCGATATTTACCTTGCACTGTTTTATTTTGTTAAGCCTGTGGCTCAGTGCATCCGATTTCAACAGGCGTTTCTGTAGGGTTGCCCTCCTTAGCCTTTGGCTGTCCCCACCCTAACTGCAAGGCATCAGTTGTTTTTGGTCAGAGTTGTCTCTCTTGGGAAGATGTCTTGCAGGACTATCGAGTCTTCCCTACTCGTGTCTATAGGGTTTGGCAATGATATGATGGACTATTTACTAGTTTGTACTATCCCGGAAGAGAGGCAGTCCAGTGTGACTTTGTCCCAGGATCGTCCCGTCCTGCCAGAAACGTAGCATATGCATGTGAGTGAAGTATCTCTTTGCTCCCTTTATTTTCTCGGCTCATCTGCAGTGATGGTACGCCTAGCATTCCCCGCCACCCGGGAGGTTGTCACAATAGGGCAGGAGGTGCAATGTCCGCTGGACTGCATCTCTTCTGCGTCCATTAGGATGACTGATAGCAGACAGAGGCAAAGAGCGATGCAGGAGTGCATTTTGCCAGGTGCATTTCTGCGGCTCGATCGGGCCGGGCTGAGACGCAAGCCCCAGCCATGTCGTAGCCTCCCATCACAGCGGTGCTGAGATTTAGGGCGGGATTCTGGCTTATAGGAGTTCGGCCGTAATCCCTCAGATGGTAGCTTATCAGTCAAGCACGTGGACCAAAAGTCAGCGTCCCGTGATTCCTCTCGAAATAGTGCATTTGACCAGCGGACAAGCCTGGTCTTGCACGGAGATGTTGTTCGCCTGGGGAGCGGACATATCTCATGGTCAAGGGTTGAGTCTCAGCAGTTCGCAGTGACGTAGCTGATCTACTGCTTAGGGCACCCCGACCGAAAACTAAGTCTTCTACAAATGGTTTCATACCTCATCGCCGTATAGGGTGAATATCGAGCAGCTTGCCGCCCGCTTTGATCAGCGGACGGCAGAGACCTCATTCTGCGGCTCGACCGGGCGGGGCTGGAGCGGGGGCCCCAGGTCCCCACCATGTCGAAGCCTCCCTTTGCATTCGTGCTGAGCTGCTTTTGGGCGGGATTTTGGCTTAGAGGCGTTCGGCCGTAATCCCTCACCTTGTAGCCTCGCGCCGTTGGCTTATCAGCCTAGTACGTGAATCAAATGTCTGCGGCTCCTCTCGAGTTGAGCAGGATTACCGTAGCAACGCCCTGTCATTAGTAGGGTAAAACTGACCTGTCTTCCGAGGGTCTATTTCCAGCACCCGTTCAATATTAGCCAGGACGTATCAATAGAGGGCTTTTAGTTTGTCAATGGCCAAGTTTCTGGAACATGCGATTTCTGCAGGGTTAAGACCAGATTACCGTAGCAGGCGCTCTTTCATTAGGGGGTTAAGAGACGGACCTGTCTTCCGTGGGTCTAATACCAGCCTTCCTTGGATGTGGTAGCCGTTTCTCATGCTCAGAAGTAATACCAACAAGGAATTCCCACAAGTAATACCCACAAGGAATGCCCACAAGTAATACCCACAAGTAATGCCCACAGGTAATGTCAACAAGAATGCCCACAAGTAATACCCACAAGGAATGCCCACAAGTAATACCCACAAGTAATGTCAACAAGAATGCACACAAGTAATGCCCACAAGTAATACCCACAAGTAATGTCAACAAGAATGCCCTCAAGTAATACCCACAAGTAATGCCCACAAGTAATACCCACAAGTAATGTCAACAAGAATGCACACAAGGAATGCCCACAAGTAATACCCACAAGTAATGCCCACAAGTAATACCCACAAGTAATGTCAGCAAGAATGCACACAAGTATTACCCACAAGTAATGCCCACAAGTAATGCCCACAAGTAATGTCAACAAGAATGCACACAAGTAATGCCCACAAGTAATGCCCACAAGTAATGTCAACAAGAATGCCCACAAGTAATGCCCACAAGTAATGCCCACAAGTAATGCCCAAAAGTAATGCCCACAAGTAATGCCCACATGAATGCCCACAGGAATGCCTACAAGTAATGCATACAAGTAATACCCACAAGTAATGCCCACATGAATGCCCACATGAATGCCCACAAGTAATGCCCACAAGTAATGCCCACAAGTAATGCCCACAGGAATGCCTACAAGTAATGCCCACAAGTAATGCCCACAGGAATGCCTACAAGTAATGCCCACAAGTAATACCCACATTACAATAAACTACTCACCCAACGCTTACTAAAGCTGTTCCCGTCTGCAGTGCGTAATTAAACGCCATTTTGTCATATATATCTAAGGAGAAAGAAAACTATTAGTTACTGGATAATCTGCAGCCGCGTAGCGTAGTGGTTAGCGAGCTGGCTTCGCATCTGAGTGGTCCTGGGTTCATTCCCCAGTTGAGTCAGAAATGTTTTTTCAGACCGCAACGGCGCCCGGGTTAACCCATCCTTAAATGGGTACCGGTTCAGTCCGGGAAGTAAAAGCGGAGAGGGAGAGGAGATGGCTACGGCCTTCATATAGCCGAGCCTTTGAAATGTGATATCACTAAAATCTCAGACCTCTACGGCAGTAGTGCTATGGGTTACTTTACTACTGGATCTTCTGTGAACTGTAGCATAACGCTGGTTGTTTCACAATTCTGTGAACTGTAGCATAACGCTAAGTTTGTTGTATAATTACGTGAAGTGAAGCATAACGCTAAGTTCGTTTTGCAATTCCTTTAAACTTAAACTCTGACTGTTTCTTAGAATGAGAGAGAGAGAGAGAAAGAAAGAGAGAGATGAGAGAGAAAGAGATTAGAGAGATATGAGAGGGAACGGAAACGCAGCGATGTGCTTAGTGCCACATCTCACATCCAGGTAAGAAAGCTCTACAATATAGCACGCCTCACAACTTTATGGTCATTCTGGGAAGCCAAGCTCAACATTATAGCACGGGTCACAACTTTATTGTCATTCTGGGAAGCCAGCTCACCATTATAGCACGGGTCAAAACTTTATGGTCATTCAGGGAAGCCAAGCTCAACATTATAGCACGCATCTCAACGTTATGGTCATTCAGGGAAGCCAAGATTAACAATATAGCACAGGTCACCAGTTTACTGGGATTCAGTATGCAAAGATTCACATTTGTACTGGACTCAGGCTTGCTTTCCCATGTGCATTGTTGACTGATCATTTTCAGTGTTTCTATCCAACAGACACTCGCTGATTTCATTTCAGTATATCCACTGACAGTTTCTACCGAATCCCCATCTTACACTTAGCTGAAGGTTTCTCCAACAGATGACCTCTTACAGGTAGAATGTACCAAAGTCGTTTGCTCGTCCTTGTTAAAGTAGCTTCTGCAGCGGTTTGTTTAAAACGACGCGTTTGCTAGTCACATGACTACCGCTATGTGTACCTATTTATAGAAATGGAAAATAACCAGCTTTCATTTAAAACAAAAACGTCACAAATGTCTCCATTCGTATTCTTGTAAACTGTCATTGAACAAGTCAATCCTTTTCTTTATGGTTAAGGCAAACCGGTTCTGACCTGGACTTCCATGTACCCAGCCTCCTCCATGGAAATATACAATGGCAGGATGAGATACAGATGTGTCCCTAGGCTGGTAAACTATTGCAGGAACACCGGCCAACTCCTGCCTTGTGACCTTCAAACAAGAATTAAGACAATGTGTTTAAACAAGACTTCCACACTTTTCAGTTATCAATTCATTAAGCACATTATGTTGTTACTGATATTTGTTTGTTTAGAATTCAACCTTACTTCGGACGAAAGTAACCTGAGGTACTAGATATTAGGGGAATTGTTATGTAATAGCCATTAAGTCCTGCCTTGAGAAATGAAAATGACTGTTGGTGTTTGAAAGAGCCAGCCTCGCCAATAACCAGGGTTAACACTGCCCTTAATAACGAGTCAATGCCCCGAAGCTGTACCAAGGGATGCCAGAGTCTAGTAAGAACTCAGTTCAGCTTAGTTTATCCCGTAACCGTTCTGGCCGTTAGGGCACACTTGAAGACACTCCCACAATACCACACCATCTCTCTCTGTCCGCTGCCGCCAGTCGTGGCTCACCAGGATGAAGGTTTGACCACTAGAAGATGTTGTCTGACCATCTTATCCTTGGACGTCCCGGCCCTCTATTTCCTGGTACGAAACTATAAAGTAACGAATTTATAATTCCGCTGGACCTCGTGACGTGCTCATACCAAGCCATCTTTCGCCTTTTGATAGCTGTGAAGAGATCGTCAAAAGGCCGAATTGCCTTTTCCACTCTCCGTCGTATTTCTACGTTCGTGATACGATCATTATATGTAACATTTAAGAGTCTTCTAAAGCACCTAATTTCCATTGTATGTATTCTGCACTGGATATCCGCAGTAATAGTCCAAGTCTCACAGGTATACACAAATATTGAGAGCACCAATGAGCCCATCAGTCTAACTGTTATGCTGACGGCGAGCTGCTTATCCTGCCGTATGGGTTTCATACGCGCAAGCGTCGCTGTTGTCTGGGCTATTCTAGAAACTATTTCAGGCTGCGAGCCCTTGTCACTGACCAGTGATCCCAGATACTTGAACCGGTGTACAACTTCGAGTTCCTTACCATTTGCTTTTATCACAGATGTAAACCCTTCCGTGTTATTAGTCATCAGCTTTGTTTTCCCTGCATTTATCTTCCCGTCATAGCTCTGCGCCGCTGTGTCCAATCTACTAATCAGCTCCTGAAGTTCCGTTTGCATGCCTGCCAGACCATCTATATCATCTGTAAATCGTAGGTTTGAAATCGACTTGTCCTTTACTCTGACCGCACCAACAAGTCCCTCCAGGGCCGCCTCCACTATTTAAAAAAAAAATACATTGCAGAGTGTTGGAGAGAGTATACAAACCTGTTCTTAAGAGAACTTTACTAGGATGAATAATGAGGCTAATTGTTCTATAGTTCTGACCCATCTTTAGGTCTCCTGATTTAGGCAGCGGTAAAACCACTGATTTAGTCCGGGTGGTTGATCCCTATCCTGTCCGCCAAATTCTGTTACAGGTGTATGTCAGAGCCTTACTTATTACCTCAACTACCACTTCTAGGAGCTCTGCTGGGATATTATCCACACCCACATCTGTCCAACGAGCCCGAATATGTTGGGCTTCTGTGATACATTTCCCTCTCTTATCCTGAATCGTTTTATTGCGACCTTGCATAGGCTTCTTCCCAGATTTGGTTCTGAGCAGTGAGCAGTTATTCATTCTAACATCGCCTCTTTCATCTTGGCCTTCATATTTTCATTTATCTTTATGCATTTCATAATCCCACCCAGGGTATTCTTCGACCTCTTCATTCATTTTCTCTTGTCACATAACTCGAGTATTTCATGTGTACTTCATGCCTTCTTCTGTAAAAACTACAAATGGAATAAAGCAAAGCCATTCAGATAACAACCTAAGTGAGACAATGGTGTTAGTTGTCGTCCCTACTCTTCAGCAGACATGTTATCTGAAAATGGATTTTACAACAATGGGAGAACAGCCATCTGTCGTCCGGACATCAGCACTCGCCTTATGTATCTCAGCAACGGAATACGCCGCGCCATCCTGGATAACTTCTGCCCACGCAAAACTTGTCGATGTAGCAATAAACGAGGCAGGAAGGATTGTGTCAGGATGCATAAAACCCACCCTCACTACTAAAATGTAGCCTATAAATGGGATCAAGATTCTGAACAGCGCATGCAGCGACCGAAAGCTGACTGCTAACTTCAGGACCTGCCAACCAGAGCTGCCAAGACCCTTCTCCGCCTCCAAGCGGAGATCCAGGGTAGGTTGGAATAGAGGTGCAGACTGACTAAGGAGAAAGGATCGAAAAGAGAAGGCAATCCGGTACTCAAAAACGCCTGATGAAGTCGAATGTGACGGACCCAAAGGTGCAAATGTCGCAGTCAAGATGTAAACTACGACACAACGCATTCTGTTCTCTGGACTACATCCTGCTAAGTGCAAAGCCCTTTTCGGGGCTTCGTAGCGGGAGATTAAGAACGAACGAAGAAGAAGAATACCCTTTAATTGACATATCTCCACGTACCGTCAGAAGAAGCGTGGCTTTAAAACTAGATAAAGAGGAAAAAAGCCCAACACCCACTGTATGGACATCAGAAGGGAGATCACAAGATTCAAATCCAGGCATAGTTTACTCAAATCGACAAATCCCATACAGTCAAACCCTAAAAGCCGTCGTATTAAATTATGGCACGAAATGACACAGGACTCAGGGATTGAGCTTCACGAGGAACGTTCCCCTGGACATCACTTACTCTATTCACTTTGAAAGACTTCAAACTGACGTACCATGATGTAGGAGGAACATGAAGAAATGGAGTATCTCGGACAGCGATACACGTGACTTCGGTGCAGTACGAGGCTCAGGGAATCTCCTGATGTGTCCCAACCTTCCCGATACATGTGATGAGAGCGACATGATGAAGACGAATGACCGAGCAATTAAAATCGATGAACACTTGATGAACGCTATATGACATGTTGCTTGGACACGGAAAGTAAATAGCATACATATGAACAGAATAACGCTGGAGTTAAAAAGGAAGCAGCTAGAAGAAAACACTGGAGTATTGATAACAGGAACATACTCCAACAACTTCCTTGTAAAAGCAGAGGCCCTGAAGGCGGCAGCTGAGCTTGTAATTCAAGATGCCGATGTCGATCAAGAAAACATAATATTCCTGACTGACTTCTAGCCCGTATTAACAGCGCGAAAACAACACAAAGATGACGATCTAGAGCAACGTACTCCCTGACACAGCTCTCAGCACAAAGCTTAAGGCTGGTCATTTAGTGGATCTCACACGCCTGCAATATTGAAGACAAAGAAGCTGCAGACAAATTAGCAAAGTATGGAGGAGCATCCCGACAAACAGCCACGAACATCGCATATAATGAGGACAAGACCAACCTCAGGAGAAATAGATTTATCAACACCCCGACTTCGAAAAGAAGACAACTACTTTAATTTAACTAGACAAGAGCAAGTCGATATCTTTACTGGTTACTAATATGGTCATCCTAACAACAAAATGAAGATTGGGACAGATGACAAGTGTCCATGTGGCCAGCATATGTTGACCGTGAAACACATCCTACAAAGTTGCATGCTGACGCAGGAAAAGAGAGAAAAATACTGGCCTCTCGAGACAGATTTGAGACAAAATCTGTATGGAGATAAAATAGCATTACAAACAACGGTGTCCTTTGTAAGAGAACTCGGGACCTTGCTGTTAGGATGAACGAAGAAATAGAGAAAAGGGAGCATCTACCAAGAAATGTCGAGGAAGAAAGGACAGAGGCTGATCAGTGAAATGAATTCCATTTTGCGGATGATCAATGCTGTACGAGAGTGAGACGATCTGCAGCAACATCTGACTGAGCTCAACTCTGTGTTCGAAAGATGCGGTATGAAAATGAACACATCCAAAACTGAAACTCTGCAGATAAGCAGATCGTCTGAAAACATGAACAACGCGGTAAACGGGACCAAGATGAAACAAGTGCGGGAATTCAAGTACTTTGGCAGTGTTTTCACGCGGGATGGAGGATTAGATGGAGATATTCAGATCAGGTGGCAGAAAGCAAATGGAACTGCATACCAGCTGTCCCCATTATTGAAGCCCAATAACATAAACATGCCCACAAAAAGAATGCTATTCAGCAGTATCTTCATGCCAACTCTCTGTTACCAATATCCAAAGTCGGTATGAACTAAATCTCTTGAGATCACGCATGTGAGATGAGATGCCTCTGGAAGACATTCAACGTAACTAGGGAAGACATTATGCGCATTGAAGAGGTGCGAAACATCGCTGAAGCAAGGCCTTGCACTGAATATATTAATAAGGAGAGAATCAGTTTGGTCACCTAATGAAAATGCTTAGTTTAGTTTAGTTAAATAATCAATATAATCGCACACAGTTTAACCCATAAGTGCCCTGTTCTTCTCAAAAATTGTTTCAGAATCTCAGCACAGTACACGAACGACGTAGCACCGGCAAGGGGGGGATCCCGTAATTAATTGGCCATATTTTCTACATAATTCTCAGTTTAGCCAACTCTTAAGCCTACTATTTTCAATTTCCAACTGCCGAGAAATTTTTAACGTGCGCGACACTGCAACGGATGTCCGATCTCTACCACCCAGTCATCAGGGGGAATGAAATACCAGAAAGTCCACGGGGAAAAATGCCGGTCTCCACCGTGATTTGAACCCGTGACCTCTAGCACCCGAGACCAGAGTCCGACGTTTTACCTCGAGACCACTAGTCCCCAAATGCTTAGAATGCAACCTGGCCAACTTCCCCTGTGCAAACGGGTTTTCGTAACCGATGTAGACCAAGAACCAGATGGATAGGAAATGTTATATCTATGTTATAAATGTTAAATATATTATATAGAATATGTTATAATGCGGATATTCTAAATCGTCATGTGATGACCACTACTTCAACAACGCCTCTGGCCTCAAACAGAAAACTCAGGCTCCCCACGTCACCTCTTGACACGAGTGGATAAGACAAGACGCGAAGCTGTATTTGTTTTTTATTTTTGTGTTGTTCATTATGGCCTCTCTTTTAGAATCTGGAGCATACCATTGTTAGAATGGTTGGCAATCGCAGCAAAGTGACTAAGTTTCTAGTCTCGGCACGCTCCCATTTACGCATAACAAAAAAATGACTAAGTTCGTGTCCTAGTCTCGACACGCTCCAATTTACCCAGCAACAAAAATGATTGCCAGACTTTGCTTTAACTTATGAATGAATCGCTCCCCGCATCGGATAAAGTTTAAGGTATACCAAAACTCTCTGATACCTTCTCCCTGACGGCAACATCTGTTTCAACTGCCTGTACATGTGTGCCGTAAGGTAGGTTTGACTTCCCCTTTATTCAATAAGAATGTTTTACAAGAGAACAATGTTAGCGGCTCCTCTTCGGCTTTCGTTCTGAATAAGACGTTGTGACGTTTCGTAGTTTACAGCCAGGCTGCGATATGTGCGCCTTTTCGCCCGATATATCCGGTTCGAGGTTTGCATTTTTGGACTGGGTTTATCTTCCCTCTTCGACATCTATTCTATCGACCAGGCTGCACGGGAAGTCAACCACAGCAGCCAACCACTCATAGCTGGTAAAGTGCACCATGGTCAGTAAGTCATGGCTAACCCAGATTCTACGAGCTGACAGCAGCCAACCCCTCATAGCTGGCAACGTGCACCATGGTCAGTAAGTCATGGCTAACCCAGATATTATTAGCTGACGGCAGCCAAGCACTCATGGCTGGCAACTCTACTCGCACTGAAGTAAAAATATGTCTACATCAGTGCCAACCCAACCATCACTATCGATAGCTATGAACTCTAGACCAGTTCACTTGCCTGGGATCTCTGGTCAATGGTGCACTCTCCTAGACTCCAAGTTGGGCAATCGTATTAGCCGAGCTGCTACCATATTTTCGGGTCTTACAACACGTGTCCTGGAAAACCCCAAACTTACAGCCAAGACCAAGGTCAGGGTCTACAATGCCTGTGTCGTCAGTACGCTTTTATATGGCAGTGAAACGTGGAAAGCATATGCCAAACACCTTTCACCTACGGCGCATGAGATCCATCCTTGGCATCTCACGGAAAGACAGGGTGACTAGTGCGAAAGTGCATTCTCACACCAGTTTTCCAAGTATGTACACCCTCCTTCGCCAACGAAGACTGCGATGGCTTGGTCATGTTCGTAGCATGGAAGAAGGTCGCATCCCTCAAAATATCCTCTATCGACAGCTGGCATGTGGTAAAAGAACAGCTGGCCGACCACAGATGAGATCCAAAGACGCATGTAAGCGGGACATGAAGGCTCTGGATATGGATCTGACATCTTGGGAAGACATAGTGGCAGACCGATCCAAATGGAGATGAAACCTGAAGAGGCACCTTAGGCCCAGCAAAAATAAGTTCATGCAACAAAGGGAGGTAAAACGACAACGCCAAAAGGAAAAGGAAAACCGAAAACTCAGTAGAGAGTTGCTACTCCAAGGTCGCATCAACCTGTAGTCAGACATGACTGAAATGGGGCTACTACCTTGTCTCACAGCGACAAGTTGCAAAAAGGAAAAAAACATATCAGACCATCTTCCTCTTCTTCTTAGTGCTCTGTCACGAATCTTTTGTCTGTTTCAGCCTGCGTGTGCGAATAGAAAACCGTTGGTTGATTTTTACAACACAGTCTTCAAAATTGTTTTTGTGATTCAGAATACTAAAATTTCTCATATTCTATTTTCATATTATATATGGCAATTATTGATTTGTTCACTAAATAACACAGGTAATATGTTGAGCTAAAATACATTTTGTATTACAACATTGAATATAAATCACATAGTAACTTCTTAGTTCTTAGTCGACCTGTACTTCTACATGGGCCGATGGCCTTGTGCAGGTCCCACATAGTCGACCTGTACTTCTACATGGACGGATGGCCTTGTGCAGGTCCCACTTAGTCGACCTGTACTTCTACATGGGCCGATGGCCTTGTGCAGGTCCCACTTAGTCGACCTGTACTTCTACATGGGCCGATGGCCTTGTGCAGGTCCCACTTAATCGACCTGTACTTCTACATGGGCCGATGGCCTTGTGCAGGTCCCACTTAGTCGACCTGTACTTCTACATGGACGGATGGCCTTGTGCAGGTCCTACTTAGTCGACCTGTACTTCTACATGGGCCGATGGCCTTGTGCAGGTCCCACTTAGTCGACCTGTACTTCTACATGGGCCGATGGCCTTGTGCAGGTCCCACTTAGTCGACCTGTACTTCTACATGGACAGATGACCTTGTGAAGGTCTCAGCTCTGGTACGACCTGTACTTCTACATGGACGGATGACCTTGTGCAGGTCTCAGCTCTGGTATACTTCTACATGGACGGATGACCTTGTGAAGGTCTCAGCTATGGTACGACCTGTACTTCTACATGGACGGATGACCTTGTGCAGGTCTCAGCTCTGGTACGACCTGTACTTCTACATGGACGGATGACCTTGTGCAGGTCTCAGCTCTGGTACGACCTGTACTTCTACATGGACGGATGACCTTGTGCAGGTCTCAGCTCTGGTACGACCTGTACTTCTACATGGACGGATGACCTTGTGCAGGTCTCAGCTCTGGTACGACCTGTACTTCTACATGGACGGATGACCTTGTACAGGTCTCAGCTCTGGTACGACCTGTACTTCTACATGTACGGATGACCTTGTGCCTGTCTCAGCTCTGGTACGACCTGTACTTCTACATGGACGGATGACCTTGTGCAGGTCTCAGCTCTGGTATACTTCTACATGGACGAATGACCTTGTGAAGGTCTCAGCTCTGGTACGACCTGTACTTCTACATGGACGGATGACCTTGTGCAGGTCTCAGCTCTGGTACGACCTGTACTTCTACATGGACGGATGACCTTGTGCATGTCTCAGCTCTGCTACGACCTGTACTTCTACATGGACGGATGACCTTGTGCAGGTCTCAGCTCTGGTAAGACCTGTACTTCTACATGGACGGATGACCTTGTGCAGGTCTCAGCTCTGGTACGACCTGATGTAGCCGAGAGGATGATTTCCTGTTTAGTGGGCTAGGCTCGAGCAGTTTATTACTCAGCTGCGATCGGTTGTTAACCGATGTGTGAATCAATCTTAATAGACTCATTTGTAATATCCAAACTGAAAATGAGAAAGTCGCCAGGAACAGACGGAGTGCCCAATGAGATGATCAAGAACTTGGGAACAGCAGCAAAAACAAAGCTGCTTCAGATCTTCAACATTTGTTGGACATCAGGTACAGTCTCACAGACCTGGAGAGAAGCAATCATGATATCACTCTCAATACCAGGGAAAGACAGTTCCATGGCATCCAGCTATAGACCAATCAGCCTCACAAGCTGCATATGTAAAACAATGGAACGTATTATCAACCTCAGGCTCCAGTGGTATCTTGAGAGCCAAAACCTTCTTGTGCCACAGCAGGCAGGATTTAGGAAATACAACTCCACTGAAGACCAGGCAACATACCCCTCACAAGAGATCGATGACGCATTCCAGGACAAGAAATTAGTATTAGCAGCATGGATAGACTTAAGGAAAGCTTTTGATAAAGTTTGGAAAGAAGGACTTTTAAAGAAACTGAGAAATAATGGAGTGATGGGTAGGTTGTACAGATGGATAAAAGCATACTTACATAACAGAAGAGCCAGAGTCCAACTAGATGGTCTCAAGAGTAAGAAAATTCTACTGCGTCATGGTGTGCCTCAGGGAGGGGTTCTTTCCCCTACACTTTTCATAGTCTTTATCAATGACTTGATTGCTGAGCTACCATAAGGAACAAAAGTTGCAATGTATGCAGATGACTTGGTAATATGGTGTGTAAATGAGCAAGCAGCAACAGTGGCCACCAGAATGCTGCAAAGAGCTATTGATGCCTTGATCTCATGGACAAACAGATGGTGTGTAAACATTAACACCGAAAAATGTAGCACTACGCTTTTCACCCTCTCCCCAAAACAAAAAAGCTGGAGTTATCAAGATAAATGGAGAACACCTCAAAGAAGATAAACAACCCACCTATCTTGGAGTTACATTTGATGATAGGTTGACATGAAGGGAACACGTCAACAAGGCAGACAAAAAAGCCAGGAGGAAGTTAGCCATCCTGAGAAAATTAAGTGGAACCACATGGGGAGCTAGTGGAAAAATACTTATCAAAGTTTACCAACAAGGTATACGGCCACATCTGGAATATGGGTCAGCAGCGTGGTGCTCTGCAGCAAACACTACCGTAAAAGAGGTGGATAAGGTGCAAAATCGGGCACTTTGGGTCATTACAGGAGCAATGAAATCAACACCTATAGTGGAGATGGAGAAAATGGGAAGGATACAAGCACTAAGAGAACGCAGAGACACAAAGGTATTAACACAGGCAGAAAAGTTCCTCTGCATGCCGAGCAATCCATTGAAAGACATAATTCAAAATTTAACATTGGAAAGACTGAAAAGAAGTAGTTTTATGCATCAGGCGAAACGACTTCGCAGGCAAATTATGGATCTACCTGAAGTTGACATCCACCTAAAGTCTGTGCCAGAACAAACCCCTTGGAGAGAGGAGCACGGACTATCAGTGTGCATTCAAACAAAAGTGAAAGGAATATTGGACACGGATGAACAGAACAGTGTGCAACGTAGGATAGTGTTCCTCAATTTCCTGGATGAAGAATACCCACAAGACCTCTGTATCAGTGTATACACAGATGGGTCAGCACAGAATGCAGTAACGAATGGTGGAGTGGGAGTGTACATAGAATACCCAAACAACATTAGGTCAGAGAACCAGCTGGGAAATTCTGTCATATATATATGATGCAGAAATACAGGCAATCAAGGTGACAACTGAGAAACTGTTGAACACCAATGTCGGTCCACAACCTGTAGTATTTCTTACAGATGCACAATCAGCACTCCAAGTTCTTAAATTTGAGAAATTGCCAGATCTGCAGGCTCTACTGTCTGAACTGAGCAACCAGCGCAGTGGATACCTTCTACTTGTGGAGTACCAGGAAACGAGAGAGCAGATCGACTGGCAAAGGAGGGTGCTGCAGACGAGCAACCAGATGTGCCAGTTACATACCAACAGAAGATAAGGATGATCAAATCAATCAGAAAGCCACCAACAGTAGCACCAGACGATTACCATAACATGAACAGACAAGAGCAAACTGTTGTGTTGCGCCTTAGAACAGGACACAACAAACTCCGCAGCCACAAGTACACTAAAAATGAAGATTGGCAACTCAGCCATGTGTACATGCGGACAGGCGCCCCAGACAGCAGAGCACATACTACAAAACTGCCCCGAATATGATATACAGAGAAAATCTCACTGGCCCATAGAAACAACACTGCAAGAGAAACTTTATGGACCTGTATGTGAACTACAAAAGACTGTGAAGTTTATACAAGAGACAACATTGCAGATATAGACAATATTTTAAAGCGAACGAAAGAAGAAGAAGAATAATAGACTCAAACACTGGAGCAAAGTAGACCCGCAGCTTGCTAGTCGCCATCTATGCTGCTCTTAACAAACCATGGCCAGTGTTATGCCATGTGTCACAGTTAGTCGCCTCTTTCGACATGCTCTCTGTTAGGCAGTGGGGCTATTCTTGTCCTTGTCATACAAGAAGACCCCGGACGACCACTTGGGTCCACAGTAATATGTTAAACTGATATACATTTCCGACCACCAGATCAAATATAAAAACCCAAGCAATGTAAGCTCAAATACATTAGTTATTGCAAACTTTTTCACATGTTGCAAGAAATAAAGTAGCATGTCCTTTACAGAACCTCGCTTCTTACGACCGTCAACCTATTTGGCTGTTATAAGTTTCTTGGCAAGTGTGTAGAACGGTAGGTTGCCATTACTTTCCGGACGTGAAGGAGCGAAACAAATCGCATGGCTGCCATACTGGACACGAGCGTGATTCAAATCGGGTGCGCTGGGATTGTGATAACCGGACGCTTCCCCGCAAGGTCACATAGACAATGAATAGAGACACCATCTATTAGGTTAATCTATAACCTGTCTAAACATCATGAGGCACTATTTCAATCAAAGAAGGACTAAGTTGCAAGACGTCAACCTGTATTTTTTTTAAGAAAGCAGCGGTCATCCTGAGGCGGTCGACACTGCCATAGAGCTTGTCTAGTGTTGCTACTGGTGATGGCCGTATGTGCTTTATCTGGTCCTCGTATATGGGGCAGTTTTGCAGCAGATGTTCAGCGGTCATTTTTCCTGTACAACAAGTGCATTCGTCAGTGCCACCTATCTTCAGTTTATTGAATAGGTGGTACCTCAGTCTGTTGTGGCCTGTTCGGAGTCTGAAGACTACGACCTGCTCTCTTCTGTTCAACTGGTAATAGGCATCGTTTTTTTGTGTGAAGCCAGTATATTCTGTTTCCCATTTGGCCATGTATCTGGCCCTAATAAGGTTTTCCGACTCTTCGTAGGTCACACTAGAATCTGGTTGTGGTAGTCTTGCACCTTCTTTTGCCAATCTGTCTGCCTCCTTGTTGCCTTGGATGTTACAGTGGGATGGAACCCACTGTGCCCCTACTCTTTTTGGCGCGGACTGCTGGCATAGTTGACAGAGTACTGCTCTTAAATCATTCAGTTCAGTATTTTTCTGGCTTTTTAGTGCTGTAACAACGGCCAGGGCATCTGTAAACAGAACTATCTGGCTTTCATTGCTTTCGCCTGTGAGCATTGCTTCTACTACAGCCCTCAGTGCCTCTTCCTCGGCTCTGAAATTACTTGAGAATTTTCCAGTTGCCACTGACAGTGTTATTTTTCTACCATTTGGTAGGCTCAGGAATACTCTTGCCCCTCCGTTCTGTGTTGTGTTTGTTACAGAACCGTCGGTGTATGTATGGGTCCAGTCCATGCTTCGGTAGTTTTCCGTTATGTACCTCAGGGTTATGTCTCTTCTTTCTTTTTCAGTCTGGCTGTTCTTGTTTCCAATACTTGGTATATTTTCTACCACCTCCGTAATGATATTATTCTTCCAGGTGGGTTTGCGTGCAGTAGGGATGGCCTTTTTTTATTGTTACGGTGTTCATAGGGTCTTCGCTCATCTTTGCTATAGCTATTTCTGCAAAGTTTCTCCGCTTTAGTTTCCCATTTCCAAATGAATTTAGTCTCTGATGCATTGGATGGTCTGTCAGTCTTCTGAGTTTCTCTGCTTGCTGTTGGGCTCTGCAATCTCTTCTGTCGGTCATGGATTGCAGATTTGTAATCTTTTCAAGTTCTACAATTGGCGTTGACTTCATGCCTCCTGTTATAACTCTCATGGCTTGGTTTTGAAGTTTGCTAATTTTATCAAAGTTTGCCTTTGCTGCTGTTGTCCATGCCGCAATGCCATACCCGAGAACTGGTCTCACTCTTCCAGTGTACAGTTTCTTTAGTATTCTTTCGTCTGCTTCCCAGCTTGTGCTAGCAAGTTTCCTCGTGATTGCCATTCTTTGTCTGGCTCTCATTCGGTTTCTCTCGATCTGACTTTTCCATGTCATGCGCCGATCAAATGTGACTCCCAAGTAGTTTGGGTTGTCGTTTGGCAGCAGATATTTGCTTTTAAGGCTTATTTTAGTGTTCTGTGGTTTATTTGAAAGCGAGAATATCGTACATGTTGTTTTTTCTTCGTTTATTTTGACCAGCCATGAGTTCGCCCACTCCTCGAACGATGTTAGGGCCTGCTGCATCCAATTGTTTGCTACGGTGAGATTTTTTTCAGAGGTCCACATAGCCAGATCGTCTGCAAACATGGAGCTGTGGACTCTTCTTGGTATATTCTCTGTGATGTTGTTTATATTCCCAAGAAAAAGTGTGGGTGACAGTAAACCCTCCCCCCCCCCCCCACCCTCCACCCCCATTGGGGTACTCCTTGCTCCAGTATCACCTTTTTGCTCATTTGCCCTTGTACTTGAACTCTGGCTGTTCTGTTTTCGAGGTAGTTGCTGATCCATCTGTACATTTTTCCAGATACTTCACTTCTTCGTAGCTTGACTTTAAGTCCCTCATTCTACACCTTGTCAAATGCCTTCTCTAGATCCACCCAAACCGCTACTCTATGCTTTTTCTCTTGGTAAGCATCCTCTATTTCCTGTGCTATGAGAGTGATCTGGTCCTCAGTGGATCTGTGTTGTCTAAATCCTGCTTGCTGTGGGATTAATATGTATTTTTCTTCCAGGTGCCACATCAGTCTGGTGTTTATCATACGCTCCATCAGTTTCCCTTCATAGCTAAATAGACTGATGGGCCTGTATCCATTTGGATCTGTTCTATCTTTTTCTTTCTTTGGTACTGGTTTAAATATAGCATCTTTCCATGCCTGCGGTACAATTCCCCTTTTTCAGCTTTGGTTCAGGACTGATAGTAACTTCCTCTTTGCTGTTTGGCCCAACCACATCAGCATTTCGTTTGTTACCCCATCTTTTCCGGGCGATTTCTTTTTCTTTAAAGTTCTCATGGCCTTATCCATTTCATTCATTGTTAGTTTTGCCATCACGTGCTCCTCTGGTGCCATCTTGATGTTGTCGTGGCTCTTTTGTTCTTGGCAAATTAATATAATAATCAATGGATTAATAATCAAAGAAGTGCAGAGTGCAGAGATTTAGAACATACCATAAGAGAAGATATACGCAATCAATAATCAATCAATCAATCAATAGTAGGCTTAGGCGACCAGGTTCCGTTGTGTCGAATTCCCATTTCCATGACTGCGTCTGATGGCCGCGTCCCAGGCGGCCTGCAGTTCTGTTGGGGATGTACCGATCTGTTTTAGCCAGGGGTTGCGAGGGCGTTCCGAGGACGTCTCCATGATGAGCACGGAATCTTTCCGGAACTCGCCCCGACAGCCTGTCGAGCATCTCGTGGGCTGGAACTTCTCGGGAAATGCCAGAAAAGGGACCGAAGATGGAGAGACAATGGTGATCAATCGTTTAGACAATGATTGCAAGCTGAGTACGTCAAACTACTTCAGTGTTGGAAACCATGTCATGCCAGACGATCCCAAGCAGACAGACATTAAGACAAGGATTGCATTGGCAAAAAAAACCTTCCGACAAAAAAAAAAAAAAAAGAAATTGCTAACTTCAAAGAATATCGAGAGAGAAATGAGGAAAAGAATAATCGTCACTCATATTTGCCCAATTACGCTGTATGTGGCTCTCTTTAGTATCATATCATGACATGGACTGGAGAGTAGTGATAAAGACACAATCAAGCGAAAAGTAACATCTTGGCAGACATTGCTGAAGACTATTGTAGACTTCATCGTACTATATCTCAACATTTTCTGAGGTGGGTGGGCATTCTCAGGTCCTTTCGTCCATTTTCGGTCCATCTTCTTCTATGTGTGGCCAAATGATTGCGAGCATGGTTAACAATGCACCAAGTTGGACACACTGGGCACGCCATGGTATGTTAGTTTCACCCAGTCGAGCCAGCTGTAAATTGGTACCTCACGAAGTCAGGCGACATTTTAAAACTCCACATAATAGCTACAGAGTTCGTGTTCTGTCGTCAACATGTTCATCAAAGAAAGGGACTCTGACAGCACGGTATGGGTGAGTGTGGGGGAGGAGGGGGGGTTGGCGTGCCCAGGTGCTATGACGTCGCTACTAGGAACCATTTTCCATAACAATAAATGGAGCACCCATGTAGAGCGGAGTATACATGGAATGTGCCAAGCCCTGGAATTGAACTCATCACCTTTTCCACGAGAAGCAAGAGCTCTCCTCACTTGACTACTCCAGCAGTTACAAAAACATTACTAACCTTCAAAGTTCCAAATGCCGCAGATTCTGGGTCCCCTTTCGGCACAGATTGAATTGCAAGGTTTTTGAAGATTTGTTTATATCCAAGAAACTCTGCAGTTTTTTCCTGCATTACAAACAGAATGGATAGATGAATAGATAGTGATAAAAAAGTGCCCGAAACAAACCAGGAATATGGAAATCAAAACCAGCAGATATCAATGATCTCATTCGGTCAGCTCTGCGTGATAAAGGCAAGGCCGATGATAACTTAAGATTTTGGATGAACCTAGAACTGTTAGAGTGCTTGCATCTACGATAGCATATCCGTCTTCAATCATCAGGTTTGACACACAACTACAAATTTGATACCAGACTTAATACAGTGAGAGGAAATCATGTATCCAAACTAACTGTTACAAATTGTGACATAGTACCCATACAATTAATTATGCAGTACAAACTGTGACATAGTATATATACAGTGGATTCGGTTGATTACCGCATATAACCTGTGACATGGAGTAAATTATATTGGTCGCCACATATCCGGACAATCTGTGACATAAGAATGTTTGTTCGTGACAACGATCAGTTCAGGTCAGGCCATAACAGGAAGATCGTTGGGGCACACATGAAGGCATCCTCGCAATCAGAATTTTTTGGCAGGTGAAAATCCACTCGTGACATGCCAGGTCAATCCTAGCATCTGTTAGCCTCTGGAATATACGATCCCCTAGTTTTGAGACTGGTGTAGGTAGAAGCGTAAATTAGAGCAAGGTAGACCGGCAGCCTGCTAGGCACCTTCTAAGTCGTTTCGCTAACCACATAACCAAGACTTGAAGTTTTTGCCACACAGTCCCCTTTTTGCAACATATTCTCTGTGGGGCGAATATCCCTCGAATAATTTGAGCAGATGTTTAACTTGAATTTTGCCCCAGCAGCCGGCAATTCAAATTCTAATACCTCTTTTTTGAACTCAATGAAATTCATGTTTTTGAACATTATTCGAAAATGTATTTAAATTCTAGGAAAAACCACCTTTAAACTAGAATTAAGTACACTTTACTGCAGAATATTTATAACACAGCAACTTCACAATTTAAAAAGTGGACACTAGATAAGGCAATAATGATAAACTAAATTAATTGCAAGACACTTGGACGACGAAGTACCATTGATATATCAATAGTGGGCCGGGTAAACACCATCACATCCTGACAAGAAATAACATGTGACTGAGAGTGTTGAAGTTTTTGTCCTTCATATTAGAAAATCACTTCATACCAGTAGGAGATACATGTACCAGCAGGAGAGACCTGTACCAGCAGGAGAGACCTGTACCTGCAGGAGAGACCTGTACCAGTAGGAGATACATGTACCAATTTCAGAGCTGACGCAAGAGATGTTCATGCAGCAACTCAGATTCTTATCAGCCAAAACATAACTACAAGGAAAACGGTCATTCTAACAGACTCCAGGAGTGTACACCAAGTCATATCAAGTCCCAAACAAGATAGACTCTCACATGAAACAAAATACAACATAGGATTGCTGTCTCAAAAAACAGATTTAGTCTTACAGTGGGTTCCAGCCCACTGTGGGATACCTGGAAACGAATATGTAGATGAGCTCGCAAAAGCCGGAAGTGACAGCATGCAGAGCTATAAAGAAGCAAAGACACTCATCAAACTAGCATTGAATACAGAATTGAGAGATCAGCACTAATAGTACAAGCCAGAAAATCACAGCATAGACAAACTTGGATGAGATGGGCAGACAAAGATCTTCACACTCAGAGCGGGACATCGTGGACTCAGAGGCCAACCTCCATAGAATTGGAGAGACACCTCGGCGTGCGATTATGGAGCACCGTAGCAAACACCAAAACATATCCTGCAGGACTGCCCTACCTATACAGACCACAGAGAGGCAGTCTGGCCTGGGCCTACGTCCATGCTCGAAAAGCTGTGGGTGACCGGCGAAGACCTGAAACGGACATTCTCCTTCGTCAACCTCGCCGGACTAAAAGCATAGCATCAGCTGATCGATGAAGAAGAAGAAGAAGACTCTCATGTTAGAACTGAGAGGAAAGGATCGCTGTCGTCCCAAATATCTGTTGTTAACTATAGACTAGTATGCAGGAGGGCATAGAAAGGTCACCAACTGCAGATGTTAGCTATGCACAAGTACGACAGGAGGACATAGAAAGGTCACCAACTGCTGATGTTAGCTATGCACAAGTACGACAGGAGGGCATAGAAAGGTCACCAACTGCTGATGTGAGCTAGCTGTGCACAAGTACGACAGGAGGACATAGAAAGGTCACCAACTGCTGATGTGAGCTAGCTGTGCACAAGTACGACAGGAGGACATAGAAAGGTCACCAACTGCTGATGTTAGCAATGCACAAGTACGACAGGAGGGCATAGAAAGGTCACCAACTGCTGATGTGAGCTAGCTGTGCACAAGTACGACAGGAGGACATAGAAAGGTCACCAACTGCTGATGTGAGCTAGCTGTGCACAAGTACGACAGGAGGACATAGAAAGGTCACCAACTGCTGATGTTAGCTATGCACAAGTACGACAGGAGGGCATAGAAAGGTCACCAACTGCTGATGTGAGCTAGCTGTGCACAAGTACGACAGGAGGACATAGAAAGGTCACCAACTGCTGATGTGAGCTAGCTGTGCACAAGTACGACAAGATTACAGAGTAAAGTAAAGCAGCGAGGAAATAAATTGGTCACCGCAAAAATAAAATACAGGGAACTCATACAATGAAGTTTTTGGTAACAGCCACACACAGAGCTAATACATTGATGTCCCTAACATCAACCACACAGAGCTAACACAATGAAGTCCCTAACAACAACCACACAGAGCTAATACAATGAAGTCCCTAACAACAACCACACAGAGCTAACACAATGAAGTCCCTAATAACAACCACACAGCGCTAATACAATGAAGTCCCTAACAACAACCACACAGAGCTAACACAATGAAGTCCCTAACAACAACCACACAGAGCTAATACAATGATGTCCCTAGCAACAACAACCCCACAGAGCTAATACAATGATGTCCCTAACAACAACCCCACAGAGCTAATACAATGATTTCCCTAACAACAACCACACAAAGCTAATACAATGAAGTCCCTAACAACAATTACACACATAGCTAATACAACGTGTCTCCGACCGTGGCCTCCTTTATTACTACCGACCGTGGCCTCCTTTATTACTACAATGTAAAGGACGCCATGTCCCAACTAATAATTAAAGCGTATCTTCGAATTCCGTCTTTTTACTCGTTTACAAATGTAAATTATTTTTTCCAAATTCGGATTCGTTTTTCACTCTTTCACTAGTGTGGCCCCCATATTCACTGCATCATATTTACTGCATCATTCAGTCCTTTGTTATCTTTAGAACTACACAGTCTGGGTAGGAAGCGACCGTCAGCACTGGGTTAGAGTAGTTGGGGTACATGCCACGGCCAAGCATTACAGCAATGGGCTACTTCTGTTGAGCTTTTGTGCCACTCACGATTCTCAATTACCGTCCCTTGTTTCGGCTGCTAACTCGGAACATGACGTCATGGATGTATTCCTGCTCTGAACAGCTGTTCTTATTGGCTATGTCTGTCCCACCGTTGGGACAGACTGGATGTTTGAATGACAAAGGCAAAATCTCGTGCTGAGTGTTGAACGGATCACAGGTTCATTGTGTTAAAGTTTAGCATCGACGTAGAGGCGTCATTGATGTAGAAAACCTGTGAAGAGATTTTAACATCTTCAAACTACAAAGTAGACCTCATGCAAAAGGTCTATTCAAATTGCTGGGCATTCGGTTGAGCGTTATATAGTTCTGAATAAATTCAGCGAAGCTTAAATGAGCCTTTCTGAAGGATTCTACTGCGTTTGACCATTTGTGTCACGTACAAGGCATTCATCTCCTGTTCTTATTGCTGATTGTTCTGCACTACTGACAGACACCATTATAATTCAGGAGAGCTGGCCAGAGCACTTACTATGTTATGATAACCTGTCCACCTACAATCAGTAAACTTGTCCTAACACGCATGCCTCAAGTTGATATCAACGATAGGATCGATATCCCGCCCAGCACAGATGAGGTATCAATAAACAATCAGTGTAATGCCTAGCTGCCAAGCTACTGTGTTAGATGACATTCCTGCTAAGGTTTACAAAGCGGAAAGCCCCTTCCTATACTGCACAAGATACCAGATTTCATAGCTCAATTTAGGATATATATACGAGGTAGCTTAACAAACTTCCCGAAATTAGTGGATTGTAAAGAAATAAGTTACAATAGAATTATATACATTACATTTCTTTTCAAAGTAGTTCCCTTTGGCAACTACACACTTTTGCCAACGTCCGTACCGCTGCTGGAAACATTCGTGGAACCCATTCTTTGACACCTCTCTCAGCTGTCTTGTCGCATTGGTGATAACGTCCTCAGCATCCTTGAATCGCTATCCTTTCAGTGCCAATTTCCGTTCAGGGAACAAGGACAAATCTGCCGGTGCCAGGTCGTGAGAATATGGAGGATGTTCCAAGATTGTGCTTTGCGAAGTACTGCTTCACCAGTAGGGATCGATGTTCTGGCGCATTGTCCTGCAGCTTAATCCAACTGTTTGTTTTCCATTTTCTGGTCGTTTTCTTCTGATTGCATCTTTTAGACAACGGAGGATATCAACGTACATTTCCTTGTTAACCGTTCGGCCTTCGATTCTAATAATGAAATCGCCAAGGTTTGCGAGATTGTATAACTTGGGAACGGACATTATGAAGGTGGGGAGATTCTCGTAGAAAGACTACCTTTTGCCACCTCAGTGCTGATACTTGTTGGAGTATATGTATTGATCATCGTAGCATGGTGCCTCTGATCCAATGAAATCGAACAGACATTAGACTATCATTGACACCTTTGAAGAGCACAGAAAGTTCTCGGATTCGGTGGTTTCGGATGACGAATCCAACAGCAGACTCGCGTCTTTCAGTGCTGGCTCGGCCACTTTAGAAGAATGTGTAACCGCTCCCCTTCCCTCCATCCTCTGCAGCCACGTCTATCCGGTATCGATCAAGCTCTTTGGCCATGATTTACATGAAACAGACAAGACATGGCAAGACATGACAAGACATGACAAGACATGACAAGACATGACAAGACATGACAAGACATGGCACGACATGATAAGACGCGACAAGACATCACAAGCCATGACAAGAAATGACAGGACAAGATACGAAATGACAAGAAATGACAGGACAGAACAGGGCCGGGCAGGGCGAGGTAAGGCAAGACAAGAAAAGACAAGACAAGATTATAAAAAACTAGGGACTAGACTAGAGACTAGACTTGACTAGAGACTAGACGAGATTAGAGACTAGAGAGAGGAATAGACTAGACTAGATTATACCTGATTAGATTAGATTACATTACATTAGATTAGATTAGATTAGATTAGATTAGATTATACCAAATTATACCAGCTTATACCAAATTATACAAGCTTATACCAGCTAATACCAGCTTATACCACCTTATACCAGCTTATACCAGACCAGACAGACCAGCTTATACCAGATCAGACCAGTCCAGTTTATACCAGAGTCCAGACCAGACTGCAGACCAGACTAGACCAGACTCTAGACCCTAGACTAGACTCTAGACACTAGACGCTAGACTCTAGACCCTAGACTCTAGACTATAGAGATAGATAGATAGATAGATGGATGGATGGATGGATGGATGGATGGATGGATGGATGGATGGATGGATGGATGGATGGATGGATGGATGGATGGATGGATAGATGGATGGATGGATGGATGGATGGATGGATGGATGGATGGATGGATGGATGGATGGATGGATGGATGGATGGATGGATGGATGGATGGATGGATGGATGGATGGATGGATGGATGGATGGATGGATGGATGGATGGATGGATGGATGGATGGATGGATGGATGGATGGATGGATGGATGGATGGATAGATAGATAGATAGATAGATAGATTTCAAAAAATAACGCGCGAAACCAAAATAGTGCGCGTGTTATGAGAGACGGAAGAAAAGAGTTATAAGTTTAAGATAAAGAGAGAGAGAGAGACAGAGGCAGAGAGAGAGAGAGGGGGGGGGGAGAGAAACAGTGAGAAACATAGAAGAGAAACAGACACAAGTAAAAAATCACTTACAATCTTGCTTAAAATATTGAATAATCCCACTATCAGTTGAACATTGAACTTATCTTCAATGCCTTCAGGAATAGGCTGGTAGCCTAAGATGGCAACGCCCACAATGATAGTGGCTACTACTAGAAGTCCTTTTAGCAACATGGTTGGCTGAAACAATAAAGTGTTGGGGTATGGGGGAAAGGGGTTTGGCATGTGTTAATATCACTCTCAAATTCTGGTAATAAAATCATCATGGAATGTAGAGAGAAGCCTCCAAGTGAAGGAACAGAAAGATGTTCAGAAATATTGTTTTTTAAAGAATTATAGCGGGCGCAGATTTCACATGACAGGAAGACTTTGCGTTAATTTGCACAAGACATATGCTCCACGAGGGCAGTAAACGCATTGATTGAAAGACTAATTGATTGTTCACTGAATGATTGATTGCTATATGCATTTGAACACGTATTCACAAATTTACCATGTGTACGCCACGGTACTACGTCTTGTGCAGAATACATTTCCAGGCAGAAAATACGTTGGTTTGTCAGGACCTACTTTAGATAGGCCGTCTGACTCACCGGGAAAACCCCTTGAAACGTCACATTCTACAGCCGCCATATTGTGCGCAGATTTATAATCAATCCAAGCGCCACACACAAACATAAAACATGCACGGTACAAAACACAATAAATCACCGATGAGAGTAACCCTTTCACAGAATTATGTCCTGAAACCAATTGCATATCTATTGTCGCATCGCGAACAAGCTTTGATAGTTGCACTGATAGTTGACACATGAAAGTTCTGTTGTTTATTTAGTCCTGGAATGTGAGTGTTCAAAGGTATTTCTCCATGAGTGAAAAGGCCTGTATCTATAGTAGGATATGGTTTGGTCAGCTCATGAGAATGCGCTCTCATCAATTGTATCTGATGGCTTAAATCGCTGGTAGATCTGGCTTCAGGGTATGAGGACAGCCGCGAAGCAGATGGATAGATTACATAAGAGTAATTGTGCACCGACATAGGCTCACATTGACCGATGCAACACATTTGACGCAGAACAAACAATTTACTCTCCATGGCGGTTAGCGGAGAGAACACTAACTAACTAACTAACTAATGACTATCTATAGACTTCATTGGAATAAGTTTCAGATTATTGTGAGATGCGGTGAAGATTCCTCTTGTCACCTCTGACTGGAATTTAAGAAATTATATATATATATATATATATATATATATATATATATATATATATATATATATATATATATATGTATGCGTTGTATATATTTTGTAACAGGAAATGAATTCTGCACAGGACTTAGTGAGAACCGTGTCGTAATTTCGCATTCTGTCTTTCCTGGTAACGAGGATAGACTAAAACAAACCGGCCTACAGTGTCTAGAAAAGAGAAAAATTCGAGTTGACTTATTACAGACTTATAAAATGATTAGAGGAATGGATACATTCGACTATAACAAGTTGTTTTTTTTTAATACAGCCACCCACAAGAACAAGAGGGCATAGCTACAAATTAATTAAAGAGAGGTCCAGATTATATATTAGAAAATATTATTTTAGTCAGAGAGTGGTGAATGCTTGGAATACATTGCCACGGGAGGTAGTGGAGGCAGGAACAGTTAATGCATTTAAGAATAAATTAGATGCACATAGCTTTTAGAGCAAGGTAGTGTAAATTAAACTGGTTGTATACAGACTCTTCAGAGTCTTCTAAATCAGTATAAAGACGTTAAGTTAAGTTAAGTTAACAGAACAAATCCCTCATGTACTTCCCTCTTGTTCTGCCCTTTCCTTCTTGTATCTGAATTGCCGAGTATCCCAACATAAGTAATAAATTCTACTAGCTCTGGTGTCTACGCCAAGGCCAGTAACATCCAAAGTTGCTACTTTATTCTATCGCCATATTCCTGACCTTTTTGCTTTGTCATATCCCATTCCACTGAGTCTGTCTTGAATTAGCTTCGCTATTGATTTCATAGAAAATGAGTTCTGCTGTCGGCTAGCTAGGACAGCCATCGGTTAGGCTGTTGTTGCGCTAGGTGAAGCCTAAATCCAGCCCTACAGGTCCAGTTCACAGCCCGGATCTTCTGTTATGGTGAAGTAAATTCAATGTTGCCAATTGGTGAGAAAAACAGAAACGTGTATGGCTGCCGATCTTCTATATATATCTTACACTTCACCACTTTCTTCCCGCCTCAGTCTCTTCTTACACTTCTCCACTTTCTTCCCGCCTCAGTCTCTTCTTACACTTCTCCACTTTCTTCCCGCCTCAGTCTCTTCTTACACTTCTCCACTTTCTTCCCGCCTCAGTCTCTTCTTACACTTCTCCACTTTCTTCCCGCCTCAGTCTATTCTTACACTTCTCCACTTTCTTCCCGCCTCAGTCTCTTCTTACACTTCTCCACTTTCTTCCCTTCTCCGTCTCTTCTTACACTTTTCCACTTTCTTCTCTTCTCCGGCTCTTCTTACACGTTTCTACGTTCTTCCCTTCTCCGTCTCTTCTTACACTTTTCCACTTTCTTCCCTTCTCCGTCACTTCTTACACTTCCCCACCTTCTTCCCTTCTTTATCTCTTCTTACACTTCTCCGCTTTCTTCCGTTCTCTGTGTCTTCTTACACTTTTCTACTTTCTTCCCTTCTTCGTCTCTTTTTACACTTTTCTACTGTCTTCCCTTTTCCATCTCTTCTTACACTTTTCCACTTTCTTTCTTTCGCCGTCTCTTCTTACACGTTTCCACCTTCTTCCCTTCTCCGTCTCTTCTTACATATGTCCACTTTCTTCCCTTCTCCGTCTATTCTTTCACTTTTCCACTTTCTTCCCTTTTCCAGCTCTTCTTACACGTTTCTACCTTCTTCCCTTCTCCGTCTCTTCTTATACTTCTCCACTTTCTTCCGTTCTCGGTCTCTTCTTACATATTTCTACTTTCATCCCTTCTCCATCTCTTCTTACACTTTTCTACTTTATTTCCTTCGCCGTCTCTTCTTACACTTTTCAACCTTCTTCCCTTCTCCGTCTCTTCTTACACTTTTCCACCTTCACATTTTCGTCTTTTTCTTACACCTGGTTGCCTTCTTCCCGTATTCCTACTTTTCCAACTTTTTCTTTTTTTTCTCTTTACACTTTTCATATTTTTCTTCCTCTTCTCTTTACACTTTTCCATATTTTTATTCCTTTTCTCTTTAAACCTTTTATACTTTTTTCTCCCTCTTCTTCTTACACTTCTTTTCTTCGTTGTCCTCTTCTAACGTTTGTCCGCCTTCTACTTTTCTTCCTGTTTTCGTACACTTTCCTACCTTGTTTCCTTCTTCGTCATCTTCTTACGTTTCTCCACCTCTTCGTTTTTTCCTTTTTTTTCTTCATACACTTTTTCACATTTTTCTTTTTCTTCTAACACATTTTCCTCTTCTTCTTCCTTCTCTCCTTCTTACGCATTTTCATCTCCTTCTTCACATTCTTCTTTCTCTTATTCTTCCTTCTTTCCTTCTTACACATTTTCATCTACTTCTTCCTCTTCTTCTTCATTCTCCTCTTCTTCCACTGTTCGGCAGGAGAATATATAATTAACCTGTCAGCCAGTTGGGGCAGCTAGAAGTCAAACATTTGGATGTACCTTATCCAGGTGAACTCTGGCAATTGTTTCTAAGCAGAAGAGGTCATACTGCCACAACAGCATCTACGCCCACCAAACGTACATATTATTGTTAAATAGGCGATATTTCAGTCAGACGTCACAAGTACAGTATCTCACAAGTATAGTATCTCACAAGTACAGTATCTCACAAGTACAGTATCTCACAAGTACAGTATCTCACAAGCGCAGTATCTCACAAGTACAGTATCTCCCAAATTGGGCAGATGTTAATTTTTTTTCGACTGGCAAAAATCTGCATTTTACGAATGACACATGTATTTTACTTCTGATCTGCTCCTGTGCCTGATTCTGGTATTCGCATTTGGCTCTTCATAATCTCCTCCGCCTCCTCCTCCTCCTCCTTCTCCTTCTCCTTCTTCTTCTTCTTCTTCTGCGTTCGTTCTCAATCTCTCACTACCAAAGTAGCAGGATGTAGTCCGAAGAACGGAATGCGTTATGTCGCTATTCAAAGGCGCATCGACGGTTTTCGATTCCCGAGGTGAATCAAGACAGATACGTTCAGTCACTACCAGATAAAATACGTGTTTAATGTACGAGTAAACTATAAGAAGTTACTACAGTAGTAAATCAACCAATGTTGATAATTACGAAGGATATAATATAACAACAGTATGAATAATTTCCAACATAGGACAATCAAGAGAAAAGAAAAAGGAGAACGTTGTTGACAGGATCAAGAAAGAGAAGATCGTTTACAAGATAAATTAGAAGATGAAGATGGTTGACAAGATCAAGGAGAAGGAAAAGATGGTTGACAAGATCAAGGAGAAGGAGAAGATGGTTGACAAGATCAAGATAAAGGAGAAGATAATTGACAAGATCAAAGAAAATTAGAGGATGGTTCATTAGACAAGAAGAAGGAGAAGATGATTGACAAAATCAAGAAGAAGGAGATGATGGTTGACAAGGTCATGGAGAAGATGTTTGACAAGATCATGGAGAAGATGGTTGACAAGATCATGAAGAAGGAGATGATGGTTGACAAGATCATGGAGAAGATGGTTGACAAGATCATGAAGAAGGAGATGATGGTTGACAAGATCATGGAGAAGATGGTTGACAAGATCATGGAGAAGATGTTTGACAAGATCATGGAGAAGATGGTTGACAAGATCATGGAGAAGATGGTTGACAAGATCATGAAGAAGGAGATGATGGTTGACAAGATCAAGGAGAAAATGTTTGACAAGATCATGGAGAAGATGGTTGACAAGATCATGGAGAAGATGGTTGACAAGATCATGGAGAAGATGTTTGACAAGTTCATGGAGAAGATGTTTGACAAGATCATGGAGAAGATGGTTGACAAGATCATGAAGAAGGAGAAGATGGTTGACAAGATCATGGTGAAGATGGTTGACAAGATCAAGGAGAAGGAGAAGATGGTTGACTAGACAAGAAGAAAGAGAAGATGGTTGACTAGACAAGAAAAAGGAGAAGATGGTTGACACGATAAACAGGAAGATGAAGATGGTTGACTAGATCAATAAGAAAATGAAGATTTTTGACAATATTAAGAAGGAGAAGATGGTTGACAAAATAAATAAGAAGATGAAGATGGTTGACAACATCAAGGAGAAGGAGAAGATGGATGACAAGATAAAGAAAAAGAAGATGGTTGACATGATCAAGGAGAAGGAGAAGATCCTTGAAAAAACAAATATGAAGGAGGATGATTGAAAACATCTAGAAGAAGAAGATGGTTGACAAGATCAAGAAGAAGACGAGATCAAGACGATGAAGATGGTTGACAAAATCAAGAACAGGAAAAGATGGTTGACAAGATCAAGAAGAAGGAGACAATTTTTGACAAGATCCAGGAGAACGAGAAAACGGTTGACAAGATCTAGAAGAAGGAGAAGATAATTGACAAGATCAAAGAAAATGAGAGGATGGTTGGTAAGATGAAGGAGAAGGAGAAAATGGTTGGCAAGGTCAAGAAGAAAGAGAAGATGGTTGACTAGACAAGAAAAAGAAGAAAATGGTTGACAAGATCAAGAAGAGGGAGAAGATGGTTTACTAGACAAGAAGAAGGAGACGATGGTTCACTAGACAAGAAGAAGGAGAAAATGGTTGACAAAATCAAGAAGAAGGAGACGATGGTTGACCAGACAAGAAGAAGGAGAAGATGGCTGACAAGATCAAGAAGACGGTGAAGATATTTGACAAGATCAAGAAAAAAGAAAATGGTTGACAAGATCAAGGACAAGAAGATGGTTGACAATATCAACAAGATGAAGATGGTTGACAAAATCAAAAAGAAGGAGAAGATGTTTGACCAGATCATGGAGAAGGAGAAAAAGGTTGACAAGATCAAGAAGGAAAAGATGGTTGACAAAATCAAGGAGAAACAGAAGATGGTTGACAAGATAAATAAGTAGGAGAAAGATGGTTGAGAAGATCAAGAAGAAGATAATGCTTGACAAGATCAAGAAGAAGGAGAAGATGGTTGACAAGATAAACAGGAAGAAGAAGATGGTTGACTAGATCAAGAAGAAAATGAAGATTGTTGACAAGATTAAGAAGGAGAAGATGGTTGACAAAATAAATAAGAAGACGAAGATGGTTGACAACATCACGGAGAAGGAGAAGATGGTTGACAAGATAAAGAGCAAGAAGATGGTTGATAAAATCAAGGAGAAGGAGAAGATCCTTGACAAGACAAATATGAAGGAGGATGATTAAAAAGATCTAGAAGAAGAAGGTGGTTGACAAGATCAAGAAGAAGAAGATGGTTGACGAGATCAAGACGATGAAGATGGTTCACAAAATCAAAAACAGGAGAAGATGGTTGACAAGTTCAAGAAGAAGGAGACAATTTTTGACAAGATCAAGGAAAAGGAGAAGACGGTTGACAAGATCGAGAAGAAGGAGAAGATGGTTGAATAGATCAAGAAGAGGGAGAAGATAGTTGACAAGATCAAGAAGAGGCAGAAAATGGTTGACAAGAAAATGAAGAAGGAGAAGATGGTTGACAAGATCAATTGGAAGGAGAAGATGGTTGACTAGACAAGAAGAAGGAGGAGATGGTTGACAAGATCAAGAAGAAGATGATTGTTGACAAGAACATGGAGAAGGAGGAGATGGTTGACAAGATCAAGAAGAAGAAGATGGTTGACAAGATCATGGAGAAGGAGAAGATGTTTGACAAGATCATGGAGAGAGAGAAAATGGTTGACAAGATCAAGAAGGAAAAGATGGTTGACAAGATCAAGGAGAAACAGAAGATGGTTGACAAGATAAATAAGTAGGAGAAAGATGGTTGACAAGATCAAGAACAAGATAATGGTTGACAAGATCAAGAAGAAAAAGGTGTTTCACAAGATCAAGGAAAAGGATCAGATAGTTCACAAAATCAATAAGAAGGAGAAGATGGCTGACAAGATATATAAAAAGATGAAGATGGCTGACAACATCAAGGAGAAGGAAAAGATGGCTGACAAAACAAATAAGAAGGATAAAGATTGAAAAGATCAAAGAGAAGGAGAAGATGGTTGACACGATCAAGAAGAAGAAGATGTTTGACACGATCATGGAGAATAAGTTGGTTGACAAGATCAAAGAGAAATAGAAGATGGTTGACAAGATCAAGAAGGGGAAGATGGTTCACAATATTAAGGAGAAGAAGATGGTTGAGAAGATCAAAAAGAAGAAGAAGATGGTTGACTAGACAAGAAAAGGGGGAAGATGGTCTACAAGATCAAGAAGATCAAGATGGTTGACAAGATCAAGAAGGAGAAGATGGTTGACAAGATCATGAAGAAGGAGAAGATGATTGACAAGATCAAGAAGAAAGAGAAGATGGTTGACAAGATCAAAAAGGAGAAGATGGTTGACCAGATCAAGAAGATGGAGAAGATGGTTGGCAAGATAAAGAAACGGAAGACAATTTTTGACAAGATCACGGAGAAGAAGAAGATTGTTGACAAGATCGAGAAGAAGGAGAAGATGTTTGACAAGAACAAGGAAAATTAGAGGATGATTTGTAAGATCAAAGAGAAGAAGAACATGGTTGACAAGGTCAAGAAGATGGAGAAGATGGTTGACTAGACAAGAAGAAGTAGAATATGATTGACAAGATCAAGTAGATGAAGAAGATGGTTGACTAGACAAGAAGAGGGGGAAAATGGTTGACAAGGTCAAGAAGATGGAGAAGATGGTTGACTAGACAAGAGGAAGCAGAAGATGTTTGACAAGATCAAGAATGAGACAATGGGTGACAGGTGCAAACAAAGGAGAAGACGGTGGAAACTTTTAAAAAATAGACGGAAAAGCACATGAACAAATGCAGGAAGATTTATAAGATGGCTGACAAGATCAAGGAGAAGGTCAAGATGGCTGACAAGGCAAGAAGAAGGAGAAGATGGTTGACAAGATCAAGGAGAAGGTCAAGATGGTCGACAAGATCAAAAAGAAGTAGAAGATGGTTGACAAGATCATGGAAAAGGAGAAGATGGTTGACCAGATCAAGGACAAGGTGAAGATGGTTGACAAGATCAAGAAGAAGGAGAAGATCGTTGACAAGGTCAAGAAAAAGAAGATGGTTGACAAGATCAAGAAGAACAAGATGGTTGACAAGATCAAGAAGAAGAAGATGGTTGACTAGATCATGTAGAAGGAGAAGATGATTGACAAGATCAAGAAGAAGGAGAAGATGGTTGACTAGACAAGAAGAGGGGGAAGATGATTGACAAGATCAAGAAAATTGACAAGATGGTTGACTAGACAAGAAGAAAGAGAAGATGGTTGACAAGATCAATAAGAAGGAGACGATCAAGGAGAAGTACACAATGTTTGACAAGATCAAGAAGACGGAGAAGATGGTTGACAAGATCAAGAAGAACAAGATGGTTGACAAGATCAAGAAGGAGAAGATGGTTGACTAGATCATGTAGAAGGAGAAGATGATTGACAAGATCAAGAAGAAAGAGAAGATGGTTGACAAGATCAAGAAGAACAAGATGGTGGACAAGATCACGAAGGAGAACATGGTTGACAAGATCATGTAGAAGGAGAAGATGATTGACACGATCAAGAAGAAGAAGAAGATGGTTGACAAGATCAAGAAGAAGAAGATGATTGACAAGATCACGTAGAAGGAGAAGATGATTGACACGATCAAGAAGGAGAAGATGGTTGACAAGATCAAGAAGGAGAAGATGGTTGACAAGATCAAGAAGGAGAAGATGGTTGACAAGATCAAGAAAAAGGAGACAATTTTGGAAAAGATCAAGGAGAAGGATAAGATTGTTGACAAGATCGAGAAGAAGGAGAAGATGTTTGACAAGAACAAGGAAAATTAGAGGATGATTTGTAAGATCAAAGAGAAGAAGAACATGGTTGACAAGGTCAAGAAGATGGAGAAGATGGTTGACTAGACAAGAAGAAAAAGAAGATGGTTGACAAGATCAAGTAGATGAAGAAGATGTTTGAAAAGATCAAGATGAAGAAGATGGTTAGTAGATCAAGGAGAAGGTGAAAATGGTTGACAAGGTCAAGAAGAAGGAGAAGATGGTTGACAAGGTCAAGGAGAAGATGTTCGAAAAGATCAATAAGAAGGAGAAGATGGTTGACTAGACAAGAAGAAGGAGAAGATGATTGGTAAGATCAAGGAGAAGGAGAAGATGTTTGAAAAGATCAATAAGAAAGTGAAGATGGTTGACTAGACGAGAAGAGGAAGAAGATGATTGACAAGATCAAGAAGATGAAGAAGATAGTTGACTAGACAAGAAGAAAGAGAAGATGGTTGACAACATCAAGAAGTAGGAGAAGATCGTTGAAAAGATTATGGAGAAGTAAAAGATGGTTGACAAGATCAAGAAGAGGGAGAATATGGTTTACAAGATCATGGAGAAGGAGAAGATGATCACAAGATCATGGAGAAGGAGAAGATGGTAGACAAGATCATTAAGAAGGAGACGATGGATGCTAAGATCAAGGAGAAGTAG
Organism: Ariolimax columbianus; assembly: GCA_036924085.1. NCBI lineage: Eukaryota > Metazoa > Mollusca > Gastropoda > Stylommatophora > Arionidae > Ariolimax > Ariolimax columbianus. The sequence goes on from JAVGWX010000021.1 coordinate 21,505,800, forward strand.
ACAATGTTGGACAAGATCAAGAAGACGGAGAAGATGGTTGACTAGACAAGAGGAAGAAGAAGATGGTTGACAAGGTCAAGGAGAAGGAGAAGATGGTTGACTAGACAAAAAGAGGGAGACGATGGTTGACTAGACAAAAAGAGGGAGACGATGATTGACAAGATCAAGAAGAAGAAGATGGTTGACAAGAATAATAAGAAGATGGTGGTTGACAAGATCAAGAAAAAAGGTGTTTGACAAGATCAAGGAGAAGGAGAAGATGGTTGACAAGTTCAAGAAGAAATAAAAGATGGTTGACAAGATCAAGAAGAAGGAAAAGATGGTTGACTAGACAAAAAGTCGTAGAAGATGATTGACAAGATCATGGAGAAGTAGAAGATGGTTGACATGTTCAAGAAGAAGAAGATAATGGTTGACAAGATCAAGGAAAGGGAGAAGATGGCTGAAAAGATCAATAAGAAAGAGAAGATGGTTGACAAGATAAATAAGAAGATGAAGATGGTTGACAAAATCAAGAAAAAAAAGGTTTTTGACTAGATCAAGGAGAAGGAGAATATGGTTGACAAGATCAAGAAGGAGGAGAAGATGGTTGACATGATCAAGAAGAAGGAGAAGATGGTTGACAAAATCAAACAGAAGGAGAAGATGGTTGACATGTTCATGGAGAAGGAGAAGATGGTTGATAAGATCAAGGAGAAGATGGTTGACAAGATCATGGAGAAGAAGAAGATGGCTGACACGATCATGGAGAAGGAGAGGATGGTTGACAAGATCATGGAGAAGGAGAAGATGGTTGACAAGATCATGGAGAAGATGGTTGACAAGATCATGGAGAAGATGGTTGACAAGATCAAGGAGAAGATGGTTGACAAGATCAAGGAGAAGATGGTTGACAAGATCATGGAGAAGATGGTTGACAAGATCATGGAGAAGATGGTTGACAAGATCAAGGAGAAGATGGTTGACAAGATCATGGAGAAGATGGTTGACAAGATCATGGAGAAGATGGTTGACAAGATCAAGGAGAAGATGGTTGACAAGATCAAGGAGAAGATGGTTGACAAGATCAAGGAGAAGAGGGTTGACAAGATCATGGAGAAGGAGAAGATGGTTGACAAGATCAAGGAGAAGATGGTTGACAAGATCATGGAGAAGAAGATGATGGTTGCCTAGCTCACGAAGAACAAGAAAATGAGGAAGAAGAAGAGCCAGTACTCACGTTGGTGAAAGCTGTGTTTCAGAAGATACACTTACACCGGCCTGTACAGATGTACACTAATAATCGTGTAACGCCTGGCTAGGCTGAAGTATGCCCCAGTTAGATTATCTATATAAGTACTAATCTGGTCCTTTAGAGGCAAGTTATTTCAACATAAACACGCCTCTCTCAACAGCAGGCATGAGTTTTACATTAGCGAAACGATCGTGAAATATAATCTGGACCCAGATCTAAACACGGCAGAACTTTCGAGCACGTAGTCCAGAAGAACGGGTACATTATGAAAGTTCGGTATTTGTATATAGGTTGAATTCAAAAATTGGCTATTACCAAGTCTGCGATATTGAATTGAACATTTCTCCTGCAACGGTTGCCGGAAACTGCAAGGAATATCGGTAAAGCTATGTTGAGTTTGAAAGTAGGCCAGTGAACACACTTGGGCCGTCGCTGGTGTACAGGTTTTGAATATAGGTCAAATGAAGTCCCAGATAGGAATAGCTTGAAAAACCCGTATTGTTGTTGTTCTTGCTGAAAGCTCACAATGAGTATGATTCTTTTTTTGTGGGCCCTAAAAAGGACGCTAAGTGACGGATTGTCGTAGCTTTCCTCACATTCCGAGCGTGCTGATGAAGGTGGACGAGGTCCTCCAGGCGGTTGTGCTATGCTTGGCTTCATCTGCCTGTGGCTCACTACTACGGGGATCACGTCGATCCTTCTTCTTGTTAGCCAGGCTTCTGTGAAAACAACCTATTTCCAGGAAGGCTCTACATGGAAGACAAGGCCAGCATGTTTTACCTGACCCTGATTAACACGTCTGGTCAGTATATTTTGCCTGACCCTGACTAACATGTCTGATCAGTATGTTTTCCCTGACCCTAACATGTCTGATCAGTATATTTTGCCTGACCCTGACTAACAATCCTGATCAGTATATTTTGCCTGACCCTGAGTAACATTTCTGATCAGTATATTTTGTCTGACCCTGACTAACATCTCTGATCAGTATATTTGGTCTGACCCTGGCTAACACGTCTGATCAGTATATTTTGCCTGACCCTGACTAACACGCCTGATCAGTATATTTTACCTGACCCTGACTAACAATCCTGATCAGTATATTTTGCCTGACCCTAACTAACATGTCTGATCAGTATATTTTGCCTGACCCTGACTAACATGTCTGATCAGTATATTTTGCCTGACCCTGACTAATATGTCTGATTAGTATATTTTGCCTGACCCTAACACGTCTGATCAGTATATTTTGCTTGACCAGAAGTTAGTCTTCCTTCCCATAAAAGACCGTCAGTTTGAGTGGAAGTGAGAGTTGTTCGTGTGTAATGTCCTGACAAGCACGTTAAGTCGCAGGTTGTAGCAGTGCTCCTCACATCCCGAACGTGAAGATAGACCATTGCGGTTGCGTTATGCTTGAATTCATCTACGTGATGCCCACTACTACGGAGATCACATCGATCCACATCTCGTCAGCTAGGCCGTCTTGAAAAATCATGTTTCCAGGGAACGCTACATGAAAGAGAGATGTTGGTCTTGGTCAGTATACTGTGCCTGGCCCTGGCACGATGTCCTGCTCAGCATGTTGAGCCTGATCTGAATAGCGTCTCAGTTTTCCACTCTGAGAGTAAATGTAGAAACCGTAAACAAGTGATAAGTATTAAATATGTAACAAACACATAGAATAGATGCCCAATAATTGGCGAATCAAGCAAATTTGTTACAGTAATTGTTCCTGCATTATAGACTCAGTTCACACTCCCTCTCGCATCGAATCAGTTGCCATGACAATGAAGGCAATGTAATCCACTCGGAACTTCCAGCGTTATAGTCACACTAAACTCACGAGCGAGAGCCCATATCTCTTGCTTTGTCGTTAAGGCGTGTAGTTGTCGGTTTGAAATGTGTCTTCCCGAATTAAAACAAAGTGCGTTCAGCACTACCGAGTTTACTAGAGAAAAATTAAATGAAAGGACCGTGCCTAAATTGGATGTTGAACAAAAACAATCTGCACGTATGAGTCGAGGTGCGTTAACACACAAATATGATGCCTCTATGTATGAGAGCATTTCCTATTTGTGTGGCTGTAACGAGAAAACGCTCTGTTCTGTTTTGTATGTTAACTATTTGGACATGATTATAAGTGGACGAAGGAATGGGTGTGTATGTAGCCTAAGACATCTTCAAGAAAAAATTAAAAAGTATACAAAATCAACAAAACATAAACACAATATCGTGTTTTCAACTTCTCGGAAATTGTAACATCACCGAAAGTTTGAGCAGTGCTTACACATAAGGTGAGAAGGATCCTTTGATATTTATACATAAGGTGAGTAGGATCCTTTGATACTTATACATAAGGTGAGTAGTATCCATTGATACTTACACATACGGTGAGTAGGATCCTTTGATACTTACACATACGGTGAGTAGGATCCTTTGATACTTACACATACAGTGAGTAGTATCCATTGATACTTACACATACGATGAGTAGGACCCTTTGATACGTACACATAAGGTGAGTTAGATCCGTTGATACTTACACATAAGATGAGTTGGATCCTTTGGTACTTACACATAAGGTGAGTTGGATACGTTGATACTTACACATAAGGTAAGTTAGATCCTTTGATACTTACACATTTCTCAGCGCTTTAAGTTTCTTTTCCTTTCTATGATTACTGTAAACTATAACACATCGCATTCTATTGTCTGGACTTCATTCTGCAACTTAAAATCCTTTCAGGGCGTGGTAACGGGAGATTGAGAACGAATGAAGCCAAGTTATTTCTATGTTTGAGCCCATCCAGAATAAAATTCACGACCAGCCACAACAAATCTCGATCAGTAATGCATTAACATATAAATGACTTGTAGCAGGACAGATGTGGTTCATTAGAAGAATGCTATGCAATCCATGATCAGATGGAGAACTTTAGGAAGATATATATTTCTAAATCATGTTAAAGGACCACAAGCAGTTGTTCCATCTTTGCTCATTTTAACGAATCACAGGCCGGCAATGTCACCAAGTTGGTCGCTCCAGTGACTAAAATCCTGCGCCAAATCACTTAAAACGCTCTTGTACCGCTCCTGTACAGCAATCTATTATGTATGACTCTGTGTTCTTCAACATACTGATCGGACTATATTAGGGTAAGATAAAACATACTGACCAGACTATGTTAGTCAAGGTAAGATAAAAATTACTGATCAGACTATATTAGGGTAAGATGAGACATACTGATCAGATGATGTTAGTCAGTGTCACATGAAACATACCCACGGGTACACCTTGTCTCTGTTAGCAGATGACACACAACGTATGATAGTTCGCGTAGCTTGCTAGCTGTACACTTCTGATTTGAACTTTCCTGCCCCGCTCCTCGTTCAACCTATCATTTATATCAAACTCTAGTAGACCTGTGGTTGCCGAGTCATCGATTGAAAGGTCAACATCTAACAGACGATCAATTAGGGATTCCTATACCCCCCCCCCCCCCCCCGCCCTTATTCATATTTTATGTTCACATTGTATGAGCCTTCAAGGCTACTATATTAGTTCTTGTAGTGCATTGAACCAGGAAAGATGATCAGAGGAGGCCCAACAGGTTTCAAGTTCGCATGAATCCTACCCACACATGCGAAGACTTAGTGACTGTCGACGATAAATGACATGTTCTCTGATAGCTCCTGCTAAATGTGACTTCCTTATGTGACTTTGTGAAGTCACTCATATGATAAGACCATGTCTCAAACTATAAGGATTAGTAGAGTGAGTTGGGTCGGAAAATTAATGCGCTAGATTATTAAATTAAGGTGGACTCAAATGACTCAAAGCGCTTCTCCGATGCCCTGGATGAAAACATTTTACGGCAGTGTTTCTCAAACGCCAGTCCGCGGACCACTTCATGTCCGCAAAAATGTCCTACCTATTCGCGAAAAAGTTATTTCGACTTAACCTCAGTGATCTAAACCAAACAGAGAAACCGAATGTATGTCAATGTTTCTCCGAAACAACGCTGCATCCACGACTATCAAATATAATAGCAAAGAAAGCTGTAACAGATTTTGCACTTTCATTGACTGAAATGTTGAAATGAACATACTTCGGCCCCATCAAACGCCACAGTGGTTCAGAATGATCGATACTGGAGGGTGTGTTATCTGGCAAAAGAGGTAGAAGCAGACTAAGGAGAAGATGGATAAGGAACATTACAGAGCTTCTGGGATTAACAGTGGCAGAGGTGGGAGAGCTGTCCAGGGATCGAGTGTCTTACAGATAGGCTATCCTAGGAGGAACGACGTTCTGCAAAGGACATGCTACCTGATGATGATGATTGCTTTCTCAAAAGTTCAAGACGTTTTGTTATTACCATTTTTATTTACTGCTGGGACTTTTCATTGTATAATACTATATTTAAAAACAAATTCATAAAATACTATATATTGAAAAGTGTTTTCTTAATTCTTTCTGAGCGGTCGGTCCGCGTGTATATAAAGGTTCGGAATCATCGGTCCACGGTACGCTGTTCTGTAACATCTCTCATATCTGTAATCCACAGCACTATTATCCTACAAAATTCAAATTCTGGAACAATGGGCAGAGCATTTCGATGCTATCCTAAAATGTTGGTCCGCCATCAGAGAACGCGTAAATGTCTAGGCTGTTATCACCGACATGACCGACACCCCATCAATACAGGTGAGGTCGAGAAAGCAATCACGTTTATGATCTGCAAAGATTCTCAAAGCATGAAGTCATGTACTATGTTGTGTTGTTTGTCCATCGCTTCTGAAGAGGACCACATTGTCATCTGTAAATCCTGTTGTGGAGTCGTAGGTGGCTGATCAAACCAACCTGAGTCCTAAAGCGTCTGTCACACTGAGAGCAGAGAGGCACTGCCTGACAGTCAGATGGAGGCAACTCGTGTCTTGCCTTACGTGTCGCTCGTCTCCGTGCATCTTCCTTGATTCTTGTCTGCTCCACATATGCCGTGTCAGCAGAGACTTACGCCAGGCAGAGCGACCAGCAGCAATGTTCTCCCGATTATCGTGGTTAATGTCGCAGTTGTTCAGTAAGGCTTTCAGAGTGTCTTGATGTCGTTTTATTGGGTCACCGCTAGCTCGCTTGCCTGACTCAAGCTAGTCATAGAATACAAAGCATGAAGCCATGTAACTACACAAGCTAATAAACCATAATGTCATTTACTGCAGAAACTGAACAATACTACCATTGTCCACATTTACAAGCGCAGAGGCAGTCGTGAATCTCGTGATAATCACAAGAGACATTTCCCTTCCTTCAATTGATAGAAAAATTATGACTCGAAGCTTGCTTCACAAATTACCTTGAGCAGGAGCTATTTCCAGAGAGCTAATGTGGTTTCCAAGTTGGTCGCCGGACGGTTGTTATGATATTTGCAGCTCGTTAAATCCAATAGAAGGATCAGAAACAACACCATGCTTCGTACCTTACATTTGCTGACCTCATAAAGATCTTTGACAGTGTCAAAAGGGACGGAATCTCAAAATATTATGGCGAAATTCAGCTACGCTGACAAATTCATCACATTTGTCCGTCAGTTTAATGATATGTCGGCCCACGTACTGAATGATGATGAATGATATGCCGGCTCACGAACTGAATGATGATGAACAGTCTTCAACTTTCCAAGTCATAAATGGAGTCAAACAAAGCTGTGAGCTAGCCCTTACTGTCTTGAGCAAAGTATTTCCTGTCATGCTTTCTGAAGCTACACATAACTATGCCACCGGCGTACATATCTCTTACAGAACGGATGGACATCCATGCAGTCTGAAGGTCATAATAATGAAAGCAGCGACCATTTAAGTTCTCCTATTTGCTGATGACTGCGTCATTAACACATGTTCAGAACATGCCACGAAGACCACCAAGGATGTGTTTTCAGCTTTGTACACTAAGTTTGATCTCACGATCAAGACAGATAGTAGGAAATATCACATATGACACACAACAGTGTTTATAATGGCAAGCAGAATACAGAGCAACAACGACATGAGTAGTTATTTATATCCCATTTATGAGTAGCCTGTTCCAAGCCGAGTGTACTGGCTGTACGGCATGTTAAAGCAGCTCCCAAGCTGTTGTATCACCCGTACGTAGCGAATCAGTTTAAAGAACAGTAGAGAAACATGCCAACGAAGGAATACAGTGGCACGGCGACTGACGGTGATGGTGGAACATAGATGGCTTCTGTGGAGCGAACTTTAGAAATATATAAACATGACGTCCAACTTTAGAAATATATAAACATGACGTGCAACTTTCGAATAAAAAAAACATGACGTTTAACTAAGGAACTGGTGGTATACAAACTCTGCAGAGTCTTCTAGAACAGTACGAAGAAGTCAAGTTAACTTAAGGTAAGTAATACGGCAGTTTTGTATGGGTATTGCACCGATTTTACTGATCCTACTGTGACAGATTTAGTCTGGGGAGACAAATCCTGTCTCCCCACGGACTTCCCACCGGGACCTGACCACTCAGTCGGCGGGTACCGTGACGGATGGCGTAAGAATAGCGACGCCATCCTGCAAGTAGCCCCGACTGTGAAAGTAGTCTCGGGTTATAAACAGCCTGGCGGGCCAGGAGCAGGGGTGATCTTCTTAAGCTTTTTCTGCGATATACGGTTGGGGAACGCAGAGCCTGAGACTACACGATTTGTGAAGACTTGAAGACGAACGTCATCCCATTTTGAAGTTCTTGAGCGTTTTCTACGATACGGGGCTTCATGAGCGAACGTCACCCCCATTAGGAGCTTCTTGAGCGAACGTCACCCCCATTGGGAGCTTCTTGGGCGTTTTCTACGATACGGGGCTTTTTTGTGCGTTTTTTTACGATACACGATTTGAGAAGTCTTGAAGACGAACGTTACCCCCTTGGCAAGATACGACCTGCAGTAATACTACCTGAATATTGGAAGAGTGAATCACTGAAGCGGCAGTTAAGCGCCGCACTTGAAGAGGGTTCACCAGCACAAGCTACACAATTTTTGCCAGAGCTGACGTATTCACTCGAGAGTTACAAGCGGCCGACACCTCGAACAAGTTGACCAGTCTACACTGGTGAGTGTTCTCTCACTTAGGCTGAGGTGTAACCAGTTGGTCATAATCGCTCGCTGGGTGAGTGATTGTTGTTCTCGGGAACGTGTGCTGACCCGCGACCCTCCATCACGTGGTCAGTCGGCTCCGGTCAATTTCATACCAATTTCATACCTGCGGCTGCTGAGTCGTGTTTTCCTGACAAGTGACGAAAGAACAAGTCCAAAGGGCGATCCACCTGAGTTGCGCTAACAATGCGAGGTACAAACCTACGCTGTTCCGGTCATAACTCTGACCTGCGTGGAGTACGGGACAGGTGACTATTGACAGTAGTTCAGGTGTAGAAGGGATTTGTTAGGCTAGGTATCCCTGTATAGGAGTGAGTGTGTGAGTTGGGAATAGTTTAGTGAGAAATAAAGAATTTTGTTTATCGGAGTTGTTTTTTCTGCTTGTGTTAGATCATTTTAGGTTTAGGTGTGTGAGTTGAAGAACAGCCTTAGGTGTGTGAGTTGAAGAACAGCCTTAGGTGTGTGAGTTGAAGAACAGCCTTAGGTGTGTGAGTTGAAGAACAGCCTTAGGTGTGTGAGTTGAAGAACAGCCTTAGGTGTGTGAGTTGAAGAACAGCCTTAGGTGTGTGAGTTGAAGAACAGCCTTAGGTGTGTGAGTTGAAGAACAGCCTTAGGTGTGTGAGTTAAAGAACAGCCTTAGGTGTGTGAGTTGAAGAACAGCCTTAGGTGTGTGAGTTAAAGAACAGCCTGAGGTGTGTGAGTTGAAGAACAGCCTTAGGTGTGTGAGTTGAAGAACAGCCTTAGGTGTGTGAGTTGAAGAACAGCCTTAGGTGTGTGAGTTGAAGAACAGCCTTAGGTGTGTGAGTTGAAGAACAGCCTTAGGTGTGTGAGTTGAAGAACAGCCTTAGGTGTGTGAGTTGAAGAACAGCCTTAGGTGTGTGAGTTGAAGAACAGCCTTAGGTGTGTGAGTTGAAGAACAGCCTTAGGTGTGTGAGTTGAAGAACAGCCTTAGGTGTGTGAGTTGAAGAACAGCCTTAGGTGTGTGAGTTGAAGAACAGCCTTAGGTGTGTGAGTTGAAGAACAGCCTTAGGTGTGTGAGTTGAAGAACAGCCTTAGGTGTGTGAGTTGAAGAACAGCCTTAGGTGTGTGAGTTGAAGAACAGCCTTAGGTGTGTGAGTTGAAGAACAGCCTTAGGTGTGTGAGTTGAAGAACAGCCTTAGGTATGTGAGTTGAAGAACAGCCTTAGGTGTGTGAGTTGAAGAACAGCCTGAGGTGTGTGAGTTGAAGAACAGCTTTAGGTGTGTGAGTTGAAGAACAGCCTTAGGTGTGTGAGTTGAAGAACAGCCTTAGGTGTGTGAGTTGAAGAACAGCCTTAGGTGTGTGAGTTGAAGAACAGCCTTAGGTGTGTGAGTTGAAGAACAGCCTTAGGTGTGTGAGTTGAAGAACAGCCTTAGGTGTGTGAGTTGAAGAACAGCCTTAGGTGTGTGAGTTGAAGAACAGCCTTAGGTGTGTGAGTTGAAGAACAGCCTTAGGTGTGTGAGTTGAAGAACAGCCTTAGGTGTGTGAGTTGAAGAACAGCCTTAGGTGTGTGAGTTGAAGAACAGCCTTAGGTGTGTGAGTTGAAGAACAGCCTTAGGTGTGTGAGTTGAAGAACAGCCTTAGGTGTGTGAGTTGAAGAACAGCCTTAGGTGTGTGAGTTGAAGAACAGCCTTAGGTGTGTGAGTTGAAGAACAGCCTCAGGTGTGTGAGTTGAAGAACAGCCTCAGGTGTGTGAGTTGAAGAACAGCCTTAGGTGTGTGAGTTGAAGAACAGCCTTAGGTGTGTGAGTTGAAGAACAGCCTTAGGTGTGTGAGTTGAAGAACAGCCTTAGGTGTGTGAGTTGAAGAACAGCCTTAGGTGTGTGAGTTGAAGAACAGCCTTAGGTGTGTGAGTTGAAGAACAGCCTTAGGTGTGTGAGTTGAAGAACAGCCTTAGGTGTGTGAGTTGAAGAACAGCCTTAGGTATGTGAGTTGAAGAACAGCCTTAGGTGTGTGAGTTGAAGAACAGCCTTAGGTGTGTGAGTTGAAGAACAGCCTTAGGTGTGTGAGTTGAAGAACAGCCTTAGGTATGTGAGTTGAAGAACAGCCTTAGGTGTGTGAGTTGAAGAACAGCCTTAGGTGTGTGAGTTGAAGAACAGCCTTAGGTGTGTGAGTTGAAGAACAGCCTTAGGTGTGTGAGTTGAAGAACAGCCTTAGGTGTGTGAGTTGAAGAACAGCCTTAGGTGTGTGAGTTGAAGAACAGCCTTAGGTGTGTGAGTTGAAGAACAGCCTTAGGTGTGTGAGTTGAAGAACAGCCTTAGGTGTGTGAGTTGAAGAACAGCCTTAGGTGTGTGAGTTGAAGAACAGCCTTAGGTGTGTGAGTTGAAGAACAGCCTTAGGTGTGTGAGTTGAAGAACAGCCTTAGGTGTGTGAGTTGAAGAACAGCCTTAGGTGTGTGAGTTGAAGAACAGCCTTAGGTGTGTGAGTTGAAGAACAGCCTTAGGTGTGTGAGTTGAAGAACAGCCTTAGGTGTGTGAGTTGAAGAACAGCCTTAGGTGTGTGAGTTGAAGAACAGCCTTAGGTGTGTGAGTTGAAGAACAGCCTTAGGTGTGTGAGTTGAAGAACAGCCTTAGGTGTGTGAGTTGAAGAACAGCCTTAGGTGTGTGAGTTGAAGAACAGCCTTAGGTGTGTGAGTTGAAGAACAGCCTTAGGTGTGTGAGTTGAAGAACAGCCTTAGGTGTGTGAGTTGAAGAACAGCCTTAGGTGTGTGAGTTGAAGAACAGCCTTAGGTGTGTGAGTTGAAGAACAGCCTTAGGTGTGTGAGTTGAAGAACAGCCTTAGGTGTGTGAGTTGAAGAACAGCCTTAGGTGTGTGAGTTGAAGAACAGCCTTAGGTGTGTGAGTTGAAGAACAGCCTTAGGTGTGTGAGTTGAAGAACAGCCTTAGGTGTGTGAGTTGAAGAACAGCCTTAGGTGTGTGAGTTGAAGAACAGCCTTAGGTGTGTGAGTTGAAGAACAGCCTTAGGTGTGTGAGTTGAAGAACAGCCTTAGGTGTGTGAGTTGAAGAACAGCCTTAGGTGTGTGAGTTGAAGAACAGCCTGAGGTGTGTGAGTTGAAGAACAGCCTTAGGTGTGTGAGTTGAAGAACAGCCTTAGGTGTGTGAGTTGAAGAACAGCCTTAGGTGTGTGAGTTGAAGAACAGCCTTAGGTGTGTGAGTTGAAGAACAGCCTTAGGTGTGTGAGTTGAAGAACAGCCTTAGGTGTGTGAGTTGAAGAACAGCCTTAGGTGTGTGAGTTGAAGAACAGCCTTAGGTGTGTGAGTTGAAGAACAGCCTTAGGTGTGTGAGTTGAAGAACAGCCTTAGGTGTGTGAGTTGAAGAACAGCCTTAGGTGTGTGAGTTGAAGAACAGCCTTAGGTGTGTGAGTTGAAGAACAGCCTTAGGTGTGTGAGTTGAAGAACAGCCTTAGGTGTGTGAGTTGAAGAACAGCCTTAGGTGTGTGAGTTGAAGAACAGCCTTAGGTGTGTGAGTTGAAGAACAGCCTTAGGTGTGTGAGTTGAAGAACAGCCTTAGGTGTGTGAGTTGAAGAACAGCCTTAGGTGTGTGAGTTGAAGAACAGCCTTAGGTGTGTGAGTTGAAGAAAAGCCTTAGGTGTGTGAGTTGAAGAACAGCCTTAGGTGTGTGAGTTGAAGAAAAGCCTTAGGTGTGTGAGTTGAAGAACAGCCTTAGGTGTGTGAGTTGAAGAACAGCCTTAGGTGTGTGAGTTGAAGAACAGCCTTAGGTGTGTGAGTTGAAGAACAGCCTTAGGTGTGTGAGTTGAAGAACAGCCTTAGGTGTGTGAGTTGAAGAACAGCCTTAGGTGTGTGAGTTGAAGAACAGCCTTAGGTGTGTGAGTTGAAGAACAGCCTTAGGTGTGTGAGTTGAAGAACAGCCTTAGGTGTGTGAGTTGAAGAACAGCCTTAGGTGTGTGAGTTGAAGAACAGCCTTAGGTGTGTGAGTTGAAGAACAGCCTTAGGTGTGTGAGTTGAAGAACAGCCTTAGGTGTGTGAGTTGAAGAACAGCCTTAGGTGTGTGAGTTGAAGAACAGCCTTAGGTGTGTGAGTTGAAGAACAGCCTTAGGTGTGTGAGTTGAAGAACAGCCTTAGGTGTGTGAGTTGAAGAACAGCCTTAGGTGTGTGAGTTGAAGAACAGCCTTAGGTGTGTGAGTTGAAGAACAGCCTTAGGTGTGTGAGTTGAAGAACAGCCTTAGGTGTGTGAGTTGAAGAACAGCCTTAGGTGTGTGAGTTGAAGAACAGCCTTAGGTGTGTGAGTTGAAGAACAGCCTTAGGTGTGTGAGTTGAAGAACAGCCTTAGGTGTGTGAGTTGAAGAACAGCCTTAGGTGTGTGAGTTGAAGAACAGCCTTAGGTGTGTGAGTTGAAGAACAGCCTTAGGTGTGTGAGTTGAAGAACAGCCTTAGGTGTGTGAGTTGAAGAACAGCCTTAGGTGTGTGAGTTGAAGAACAGCCTTAGGTGTGTGAGTTGAAGAACAGCCTTAGGTGTGTGAGTTGAAGAACAGCCTTAGGTGTGTGAGTTGAAGAACAGCCTTAGGTGTGTGAGTTGAAGAACAGCCTTAGGTGTGTGAGTTGAAGAACAGCCTTAGGTGTGTGAGTTGAAGAACAGCCTTAGGTGTGTGAGTTGAAGAACAGCCTTAGGTGTGTGAGTTGAAGAACAGCCTTAGGTGTGTGAGTTGAAGAACAGCCTTAGGTGTGTGAGTTGAAGAACAGCCTTAGGTGTGTGAGTTGAAGAACAGCCTTAGGTGTGTGAGTTGAAGAACAGCCTTAGGTGTGTGAGTTGAAGAACAGCCTTAGGTGTGTGAGTTGAAGAACAGCCTTAGGTGTGTGAGTTGAAGAACAGCCTTAGGTGTGTGAGTTGAAGAACAGCCTTAGGTGTGTGAGTTGAAGAACAGCCTTAGGTGTGTGAGTTGAAGAACAGCCTTAGGTATGTGAGTTGAAGAACAGCCTTAGGTATGTGAGTTGAAGAACAGCCTTAGGTGTGTGAGTTGAAGAACAGCCTTAGGTGTGTAGATTTGATAGATCAAGACATTGTTCTCTCTGCTCACTACTAACAGTCACTATAATAGTAATACTTTGAAGAGAAACCGATCTCACTATTGGTGTTTGTAGGTCGACATACTCCATCAGCGGCACACAATGCATTTGAAAATAAAGGCATTAGACATCTGTTGGACATCGGCTTGAAAGAATTCATGATTGCTAAGCAAGTACGATTAAAGTCCAACCAAAATTATGTTTCTACTGTCATCAGGAAGTAACGGTGAGCCTACCCGGGCACGTGTTCGGGATTAACAATGATAGGCGCCTATAACAGGCGAGTATGTGGAAACCTCGCGACAATAGGGAGCGGGGTAGACCCAGAAAGACTTTATGTGGAACTATCACAAGGGAGGGCGAAACCATAGGACTATGGAATATGCCAGAAATACACAGAATGGCGACGAACCGATCTAACTTGAGCATTTTGAGTAAAGCCGTATGCGTCGACTTTGGCGCTGAACGACAAGAGAGAGAGGAGAAAGAGAGAGAGATACTTTCTAACACCACAATTAAAGATCATGAACAAACGTTCAAAGAGCATGGGCTTCCAAGAGAGGACGTTCCAAAAAAGGTAACGGTTACTTATAAGATAGATGAACTGTGGTCATTTCAGTTAGGTAATGAAAGTTCCTTTGTATACGCTGCAGTCAGGGATAAAGTGTTTGATATTTTGTTGTACGAGATGTCAACTTCATGGAGGGGAGATAAGATAATTATGTCTCTTCATCACCTTAGCTAACTGTTAGAGTCAGGTACCCATTTATATCTGATGCGTGTTGATACTGAGTATCGAATAGGGTCCCTTTGTCCCAAAAATCAAATCCACTAACAGCTCTGCCACTCAGGATGACCCAACGAGCTCTGCGAGTGTTATCGACGTTTGTGAAGCGCGTTCTAAGTGAGACTGGCCCACTCTTATCTTCATCCCCACCACCATCATCCTCCTTACCCTCATCAACATCCTCACCCTCCCATTCATCAATATCCTCACCCTTATAATCTCATCAACACCCTCTTCACCATCCTCACTATTATCACCCTCATCAACATCCTCACTATATTCACTCTCATCAACATCATCATCCTCACTACAGCGGACGGAACGGGATTTTGCTCTCTCGGCTTACTCGGGCCGCACCTCGACTATCCACCTTTTCAGTCTTAAAATCTATCACAACTAACACTTCAATAAACTAACTAAGGAAACTATTTCTAAACAATGAAAACAAATTCTTGATTTCTACACGTTACAACTCTTACCCTCTTCTACCATTCACAACTTCGAATCTTAGATCTTACTAGAAACACACAAGAGTAAGATCCGGAGCTGTCAGGTGCGCTGTTGGTAGAAGTGCAGCAGTAAAGACAATCCGTGACCGAATCCTCAGCACCACACTGAGGCAGATAGTGGGGACAAACCCAGTTAGTAACTACATTCAAGCACAACAGATCAAGTGGTTTCGTCATATAGCCATAAACATTCTGACCAGCCTACAGCAAGAACACATCATATGAAGGTTTAGGTCCCCGAGCAAGAAGCAGACCTCGACGTCGATGGATCGAGGGTGTCTCTGACGGTCTCAGAAAGTTACATCTAATGACAGCACAAGCCTCCCACTTGGCGATAACAAGAATGCTACACATCCGCCTCTGCGACACCGTATGGCAATGGCAGTAAGACAAAAGTAGAAGAAGAATGTATTTTGTTCTGGCAGTCAACTGGCTCAATAGAAGATTTATATATGTATTCAAGTGTTGGCCACACCATTAACTTAAACCGTGGCATACCCGTTTATTAAAACCATCATGTCCCATACAATTTTCAGCAACAGCTACCTTCTATCTGCAGTGTTCCTCGGCGAGTGAAACGCCCTCGTGTTCTGCAAAATGATGTCTGGTAAGTTTGTTTTTCCAAGTGCTTATAATATATTTGCGCTGTTATCACTAAACTAAAAATATATGACCTTTGGTTTATGACCGTAACTTGATCTACTTGACTTAATTGTTCTGGTTGTCTGCGTATCTTAGTACTGTTACAGATTTTGCCCCTTATTTATATTCTGAGACGTCCGGTTTAGCTCAACCCATGAGACTCCAGTCACGCTCCAAGCATGTCGTAAAGAGAAATACATGTGACTAACCACCCTATCACGTAAACCACATTTGTACACAGACAACCACTGCAAAAGGCCACGGAGCTATGGTGCAGTCTTCCTAAAAGAGACCAACTGCATTGTTGGCTCTATACTCTAGCTAGAGTGAAACATAAACATGAATAAGGATGAGACTCAAGCTTACCTGGACTTCTCTTCCAGTACGCTTCCCCGTTTGTTCTTTGACCTCACTGTTCTTAAAATCAGATCGATAAAAGCCGAAATAGTTACGGCTAAGATACGATACACATATAGGAGCAAAACACAACATAATTTCTCTTTGTTTGTTCCTTTTTTTCTTAAATGTAATGCCTTTCTGGACTCTACTGGCCAAGGAATACCTATCTCCACCCCTGACCGTAGCTATATGGGCGATATAAGGACGCATATGCCAGTGTATGGATACGGCGTGTGTATCTGTTTGTAATGTGTTCAAGCAGTGCGCTAGTTTTCCCAATCATTGATGCACATGGAGAACTGGCAACTCCGCTCGATATATTTATCCCGTTACGGTAACTGAACTACATTTAATTTTGTTTCACCGACTTTTGACCATCCGTATCGACCTTGCTTCGATTTATTTTTGGAGCCTGTTCAGGTTTTCTCTTATTTATTCTAAATGCTATTCATATATCGTCATATCGTGCCTTCGTTTTGTAGGTGAGCTAGTTCTTCTGTTGTTGAAAGCTTTTGAGGTAAGGCTATTTTCAAATCAGTGTACTTGCTGTGTCTCTGTGAAGTTAAATCCTGCGTTCTTTGTCATATTAACGATTCACATTCTCTTTTAGTAGCAGTATTTCTCAGGAATGCCATTCGAGAGCGCGCAATCGTCTACTCCTACCATTAGGTAGTCCGCGCCATGTTCCACTCCTACCATTAGGTAGTCCGCGCCATGTTCCACTCCTACCATTAGGTAGTCCGCGCCATGTTCCACTCCTACCATTAGGTAGTCCGCGCCATGTTCCACTCCTACCATTAGGTAGTCCGCGCCATGTTCCACTCCTACCATTAGGTAGTCCGCGCCATGTTCCACTCCTACCATTAGGTAGTCCGCGCCATGTTCCACTCCTACCATTAGGTAGTCCGCGCCATGTTCCACTCCTACCATTATGTAGCCCACGCCATCTTCCCCCTCCTACCATTTGATAGTCTACGCCGTCTTCCCCCACGTACCACTTAGTAGTCCGCATCGTCTCCCCCTCCTACCATTTGGTAGTCTACGCCGTCTTCCCCCACGTACCACTTAGTAGTCCGCATCGTCTCCCCCTCCTACCATTTGGTAGTCTACGCCGTCTTCCCCCACGTACCACTTAGTAGTCCGCATCGTCTTCCCCCTCCTACCATTTGGTAGTCTACGCCGTCTTCCCCCACGTACCACTTAGTAGTCCGCATCGTCTTCCCCCTTCTACCACTTGGTAGTCTACTCCGTCTTTGCCCTCCTACCATTTGGTAGTCAGCATTGTGTACGTGCTACCAAAAGAGGGAACTGAATTTATTCATTAGTTTCTTCACACTTGGTTCCACTGAGGCCATCTACGTTCCACCATCACCGCCAGTTACTGTGCCGCTGTATTCCTTCGTTGGCATGTTTCTCTAATGTTCTTTAAACTGATTCGCTACGTACAGCCGATACAACGGCTTGGGAGTTGCTTTAACATGCCGTATAGCCAATACACTCGGCTTGGGACAGGTTACTCATAAATGGAATATAAATAACTACTCATGTCGTTGTTGCTCTGTATTCTGCTTTCGATGATAAACATTGTTATGTGATATTTCCTGCTATCTGTCTTGACCGCCAGATCAAACTTAGTGTACAAAGCTGAAAACGCAACCTTGGTGGTCTTCGTGGCATGTTCTGAACATGTGTTAATGACGCAGTCATCAGCAAATAGCAGAACTTAAATGGTCGCTGCTTTCATTATTATGAGAGATCGCAGACCTTCAGACTGCATGGATGTCCATCCGTTCTGTAAGAGATATGTACGCCGGTGGCATAGTTATTTGTAGCTTCAGAAAGCATGACATGAAATACTTTGCTCAAGACAGTAAGGGCTAGCTCACAGCCTTATTTGACTCCATTTATGAAATGGAAATTTGAAGACTGTTCATCATCATTCAGTACGTGAGCCGACATATCATTCATCATCATTCAGTACGCGAGCCGACATATCATTCATCATCATTCAGTACGTGATCCGACATATCATTCATCATCATTCAGTACGTGGGCCGGCATATCATTCATCATCATTCAGTACGTGAGCCGACATATCATTCATCATCATTCAGTACGTGGGCCGGCATATCATTCATCATCATTCAGTACGTGGGCCGGCATATCATTCATCATCAATCAGTACGTGAGCCGACATATCATTCATCATCATTCAGTACGCGAGCCGGCATATCATTCATCATCATTCAGTACGTGGGCCGGCATATCATTCATCATCATTCAGTACGTGGGCCGGCATATCATTCATCATCATTCAGTACGTGAGCCGACATACCATTCATCATCATTCAGTACGTGAGCCGACATATCATTCATCATCATTCAGTACGTGAGCCGACATATCATTAAACTGACGGACAAATGTGATGAATTTGTCAGCGTAGCTGAATTACGCCATAATTTTTCAGATTCCGTCCTTTTTGACCCTGTCAAAGACCTTTATGAGGTTAGAAAATGTAAGGTACGAAGCATGGTGTTGTTTCTGATCCTTCTCTTGGATTTAACGAGCTGCAAATATCATAACAACCGTCCGGCGACCAACTCGGAAACCACATTAGCTCTCTGGAAATAGCTCCTGCTCAAGGTAATTTGTGAAGCAAGCTTCGAGTCATAATTTTTCTATCAATTGAAAGAAGGGAAATGTCTCTTGTGATTATCACGAGATTCACGACTGCCTCTGCGCTTGCAAATGTGGACAATGGTAGTATTGTTCAGTTTCTGCAGTAAATGACATTATGGTTTATTAGCTTGTGTAGTTACATGGCTTCATGCTTTGTATTCTACGACTAGCTTGAGTCAAGCAAGCGAGCTAGCGGTGACCCAATAAAACGACACCAAGACACTCTGAAAGCCTTACTGAACAACTGCGACATTAACCACGATAATCGGGAGAACATTGCTGCTGGTCGCTCTGCCTGGCGTAAGTCTCTGCTGACACGGCATATGTGGAGCAGACAAGAATCAAGGAAGATGCACGGATATGGCGCATCTCACAACAGGGGGCCGGGGCGTCCTCCGAGCCCATGGGCACAGACCACCAAGCTACATATCGACCATTTTACTGTAATCTCATATTTTTCATTGTGAGTTTCGTGGAATTATATGTTTAAAAGTCAGGTTTTTCTAATAATCTTTTTATTTTTATTAAAATCTGCTTTAGCTTGCACAATTCTGTCTGATTTATTGTTAACCTTTTTCTGTGCATACAAATCCCAAGCTTCTACATTTACTCTCAGAGTCGAAAACTGAGACGCTATTCAGGTCAGGCTCAACATGCTGAGCAGGACACCGTGCCAGGGCCAGGCACAGTATACTGACCAAGACCAACATCTCTCTTTCATGTAGCGTTCCCTGGAAACATGATTTTTCAAGACAGCCAAGCTGATGAGATGTGGATCGGTGTGATCCCCGTAGTACTGGGCATCACGTAGATGAAGTCAAGCATGTATTCTGCCCTGGATATCAGCTGTAATGGACCAGGTCTCGCAGGCATACAGAAATATTGATAACACCAGAGAGCCAATTAGTCTAACTTTTATGCCGAGGGCGAGCCGCGTGTCTTGCCATTTAAGTTTCAGCTGAGTAAGCGCCGCTGTTGTTCTGGGACTTCATTTGTATTATTTTCAAAAACAGTAAACCAGCGACGGTCCAAGTGTGTTCACTGGCCTACTTTCAAACTCAACATAGCTTTAACGATATTACCTGCAGTGTGCGGCACCCATTGCAAGCGAGATATTCAATTCAATAGTTTGGCAGACTTGGTAAAAGCCAATGTTTGAATACAACCTATATACAAATACCGAACTTTCATAATCTACCCGTTCTTCTGAATTACGTGCTCGAAAGTTCTGCCGTGTTTAGAGCTGGGTCCTGATTTTATTTCACGATCGTTTCGCTAATGTAAAACTCATGCCTGCTGTTGAGAGGCGTGTTTATGTTGAAATAACTTGCCTCTAAAGGACCAGAGTAGTACTTATATAGATAATCTAACTGGGGCATACTTCAGCCTAGCCAGGCGTTACACGATTATTAGTGTACATCTGCACAGGCCGGTCCAAGTGTATCTTCTGAAACACAGCTTTCACCAACGTGAGTACTGGCTCTTCTTCTTCCTCATTTGCTTGTTATTCCTGAGCTTGTCAACCATCTTCTCATTCTCCTTGATCTTGTCAACCATCTTCTCCTTCTCCTTGACTGGTCAACCATCTTCTCCTTCTTCTTGACTGGTCAACCATCTTCTCCTTCTTCTTGACTGGTCAACCATCGTCTCCTTCTTCTTGATCTTGTAAGCCATCTTCTCCTTCTTCTTGAGTTTGTCAACCAGCTTCTCCTTCTTCTTGAACTTGTCAACCATCTTCTCTTACTCCTTGATCTTGTCAACCATCTTCTCCTTCATCGTATGTCAACCATCTTCTCCTTCTCCGTAATCTTGTCAACCATATTTCCTTCTCCTTGATCTTGTCAACCATCTTCATTTTCTCCTTGATCTTGTCAACCATCTTCTCTTTCTCTTTGATCTTATCAACCATCTTCTCCTTGTTCTTGATCTTGTCAACCATCTTCTCCTTCTTGACTTGTCAACCATCTTCTCCTTCTCCATGATCTTGTCAACCATTTTTTCCTTCTCTATGATGTTGTCAACCAATCTCTCCTTCTCCATGACCTTGTCAACCATCGTCTCCTTCTTCTTCATTTATCAACCATCTTCTTCTTGACTTGTCAACCACTTTCTTCTTCTTGACTTGTGAACCATCTTCTCCTTCTTGAGCTTGTCAACCATTTTCTCCTTCTTGACTTGTCAATCATCTTCTCCTTCTGGACTTGTCAACCATCTTCTCGTTTTCCATTATCTTGTCAACCATCTTCTACTTCTCAATCATCTTGTTACCATCTTCTCCTTCTGGACTTGTCAACCATCTTCTCGTTCTCCATTATCTTGTCAACCATCTTCTCCTTCTTCTTGATCGTGTCAACCATCTTCTCCTTCTTGACTTGTCAACCATTTTCTCCTTCTTCATGATCTTGTCAACCATCTTCTCCTTGATCTTTTCAACCATCTTCTCCTTGAGCTTGTCAACCATCTTCTCTTTCTTGACTTGTCAACCATTTTCTTCTTCTCCGTGATCTTGTCAACCATCTTCTCCTTTTCCAGGATCTTGTCAACCATCTTCTCCTTGATCTTGTCAACCATCGTCTCCTTCTTCTTGACCTTGTCAACTATCTTCTCCTTGTCTTTGATCTTGTCAACCATTTTCTCGTTCTCCTTGATCTTGTCAACCATCTTCTCCTTTTTCCTAAACTTGTCAACCATCTTTTCCTTGACCTTGTCAAACATCTTCTCCTTGACATTGTCAACCATCTTCTATTTTTTTCTTGGTATTGTCAACCATCCTCTGCTTCTTCTTGATCTTGTCAACCATCGTCTCCTTCTTCTTGATTTATCAACCACCTTCTCCTTCTTGAGCTTGTCAACCATTTTCTCCTTCTTGACTTGTCAACCATCTTCAACTTCTTGACTTGTCAACCATTTTCACTTTCTTCTTGATCTTGTCAACCATCTTCTCATTCTTTTTTTTTCTTTTGATTGTCCTATTTTTGAAATTATTCATTCTGTTTTTATATTATATCCTTCACAATTATCAACATTGGTTGATGAACTACTGTAGAAACTTCTAATTGTTTATGTGTACATTAAACACGAATTTTACCTGGTAGTGACTGGACGAATCTGTCCTGATTCACCCCGGGCTTCGAAAACCGTCGATACGCCTTTGACTAGCGACACAACACATTCCGTTCTTCGGGCTACAACCTGCTACTTGCAAGGCCCTGTTCAGGGCTTGGTAGCGAGAGATTATAACCTGGATAGGGTACATCCAAATGTAGTGTTTGACTTAAGCTGCGCCAACTGGCTGACAGGTTAATTATATATTCTTCTGCCACAATGTGTTAGAAGGATAAAAGAAAGAAAAAGATAAAGACGATGATAATGTGTAAGAAGGAGAGAAGGAAAACAGAAGGCGGAGAATCGTGAGAAGATGACGAAGAAGGAAAGAAGGTAAGAAAGTGTACAAAATAGAGGAAGAAGAGTAAAAGGTGGAGAAACGTTAGAAGGGGACAAAGAAGAGAAGAAAGTGGAAAGGTGTAAGAAGAGAAGAAGGTGATAAGTGTAAGACGGAGAGGGAGAAAAATAAATGTAGAAAACTGTAAAGAGAAGAAGAAGAAAAATATGGAAAAGTAAGAATACTTGAAGAAGGTTGCCAGATGTAAGAAAAAGACATGAAGAAGGTGGAAAGGTGTAAGAAGAGAAGGGAAGAAGGTGGAGAAGTGTAAGAAGAGAAGGGAAGAAGGTGGAAAAGTGTAAGAAGAGAAGGGAAGAAGGTGGAGAAGTGTAAGAAGAGAAGGGAAGAAGGTGGAGAAGTGTAAGAAGAGAAGGGAAGAAGGTGGAGAAGTGTAAGAAGAGAAGGGAAGACGGTGGAGAAGTGTAAGAAGAGAAGGGAAGAAGGTGGAGAAGTGTAAGAAGAGAAGGGAAGAAGGTGGAGAAGTGTAAGAAGAGAAGGGAAGAAGGTGGAGAAGTGTAAGAAGAGAAGGGAAGAAGGTGGAAAAGTGTAAGAAGAGAAGGGAAGAAGGTGGAGAAGTGTAAGAAGAGAAGGGAAGACGGTGGAGAAGTGTAAGAAGAGAAGGGAAGAAGGTGGAGAAGTGTAAGAAGAGAAGGGAAGAAGGTGGAGAAGTGTAAGAAGAGAAGGGAAGAAGGTGGAGAAGTGTAAGAAGAGAAGGGAAGAAGGTGGAGAAGTGTAAGAAGAGAAGGGAAGAAGGTGGAGAAGTGTAAGAAGAGAAGGGAAGAAGGTGGAGAAGTGTAAGAAGAGAAGGGAAGAAGGTGGAGAAGTGTAAGAAGAGAAGGGAAGAAGGTGGAGAAGTGTAAGAAGAGAAGGGCAGAAGGTGGAAAAGTGTAAGAAGAGAAGGGCAGAAGGTGGAAAAGTGTAAGAAGAGAAGAGAAGAAGGTGGAGAAGTGTAAGAAGAGAAGGGAAGAAGGTGGAGAAGTGTAAGAAGCGACGGTGAAGGAATGAAGGTGGAAAAAGTGTAAGAAGAGAAGGGACGAAGGGGAAGTTAAGAAGAGACGGAGAAGGGAAGAAGATGGAGAAGTGTAAGAAGAGACGGAGAAGGGAAGAAAGTGGTGAAGTGTAAGATATATATAGAAGATCGGCAGCCATACACGTTTCTGTTATTCTCACCAATTGGCAACATTGAATTAACTTCACCATAACAGAAGATCCGGGCTGTGAACTGGACCTCTAGGGCTGGATTTGGCTTCACCTATCGCAACAACAGCCTAACCGATGGCTGTCCTAGCTAGCCGACAGCAGAACTTATTTTCTATGAAATCAATAGCGAAGCCAAATCGAGATAGACTCAGTGGAATGGGATATGACGAAGCAAAAAGGTCAGGAATATGGCGAATGAATAAAGTAGCGATTGGATGTTACTGGCCTTGGCTTAAAGACACCAGAGCTGGTAGATTTGTTATGACTAAAGTCGAGATCCTCGGCATTTCAAATACAAGAAGGAAAGGGCAGAACAAGAGGGAAGTACATGACGGTTTTATTCTGTTAACTTAACTTCGTTATACTGGCTTAGAAGACTCTGTAGAGTCTATATACAACCAGTTTAATTTACATTACCTTGCTCTAAAAGCTATGTGCATCCAATTTATTCGTAAATGCATTAACTATCCCTGCCTCCACTACCTCACGTGGCAATGCATTTCAACCATTCACCACTCTCTAAAAAAGTATTTCCTAATATCTAATCTGGACCTCTCTTTAGCTAATTTGTATCTATTTCCTTTTGTTCTTGTGGGTGGCTGTATTTAAAAAAAACTTGTTAAAGTCTAATTTATCCATTTCTCTGATCATCTTATAAACCTGTATTAAGTCATCTCGAATTCTTCTCTCTTCTAGACACCGTAGACCGGTTTGTCTGATTATTTCCTCATAATTGTAATTCTGGAATCTCACTATCAACTTTGTCGCTGTTTTTTGCATTCTTTCTAGCATGTTCATATCCCCTCTATGATAAGGACTCCACACCTGTATACAGTACTCCAATCTAGGTCTAACTAATGCTTTAAACAGTTTGACTATCACTTTCTTGCTCCTACGTTTAATATTTCTTTGTATCATACCTAACACTGCATTTGCCTTTTTCACTGCTACCTCACTCACCTTACCTGTATGATTTATTATAACCTCTAGGTCCCTTTCTTTATCTGTCTTCCTAATATTGTTCTCTCCCATTCTGTAATTATGTTCCGTATTGGATCTACCCATGTTGTGGAATGGTGTCACCACTAAAAAGGAGCCATGCACGGTGTAGGTTTTCTTCCTCGTCATTCGAAGGCACAAGACATTACGAACACATAATAGATCAGTTAAACATAACGAACACAGAATAGATCAGTGAAAGACAACAAACACAGAATAGATCAGTTAAACATAACGAACACAGAATAGATCAGTGAAAGACAACAAACACAGAATAGATCAGTGAAACACAACGAACACAGAATAGATTAGTGAAAGACAACAAACACAGAATAGATCAGTGAAAGACAACAAACACAGAATAGATCAGTGAAACACAACGAACACAGAATAGATCAGTGAAAGACAACAAACACAGAAGAGATCAGTGAAAGACAACAAACACAGAAGACATCAGTGAAAGACAACAAACACATAATAGATCAGTTAAACACAACGAACACAGAATAGATCAGTGAAAGACTGATACGTCAACTCGTGACCGAGTGTTGAAAGACCACGCCAATGATCTACGGTCTACACTCCACGTAATGACAATAGCAATAAGGAGGACAGGACAGAAGTCTTCCAGAACCTTCCTGACTCTTCCAGGGGTGTTGATGAGACGGAGGATTTCATTATGATGGACGACTTTAATGGAAGAACGGGAGAGCATATGATCAGTGTACAATGATGAAAATAAACTGCAAAACCACATGAATACGCATGTAACTACGTGCGCTAAATACAAAATGGGAATTAATGAGATGGAAACATAAACTATGAGGATCATCAGAGCACCTGGAGCACTCAACATTAGTGTAAATTATATTGCTTTTCAACAGGACCATGAGTTCAAGTAATGAGGTTTTTTTTCGGCAGAAAGTAGGATCGACATGGAAATCGAGATGTCAGAAAGCATCTGCTGGGACGTCTCAGCTGTCTCCACTGCTTAGGTAACTGAACATCAGTTTGGCAACAAATCAACATTCTATAAACAATATATCAATGTCCACACTGCGCAACCAGTGCCAAACATGGTCCCTGTTGAGGGCACGTGAGAGCAGAATTTGGACGTGTGAAACGAAGTTTTTTATTAAGGTCATCGGTGTTACTAGGAAAGACAATGCTAAATGACGACTGGTCGCACTAAGTCGTGTGCAGAATACATTTCCAGTTACAAAATTCCATGGTTCGATCATCTTTTGAGAATGCACCTTAATCAACTTCCACTGATGACTTACAACGCATAAATATATATCATATATCTATGAAGCCATCAAATCTCTTTCTCTTGGAAAAGCCGATGGAACTGACGCAATACCAGCAGAAGTGTATAAAGCAGCGGGAATATGCTCCACCAAGAGGCTCACTGAACTTTTCTGCTACATGTGGGCTGAAGGAGAATATGAAGGATGCACCAATAGTACATATCTACAAGAGAAAAGGTAATCGTCAGGCAATCACCCCGAAATTGCATTGCTATGTATTGCCAGAAAGATCCTAGCGCGCGTTCTTCTCAATCGCCGAAACAAACATCTTGAGCTAGACCATGACCTCCAGGAAAGTCAGTGTGGATTTAGAGTTGGTCGAGGTACTTGAGCTAGACCATGACCTCCAGGAAAGTCAGTGTGGATTTAGAGTTGGTCGAGGTACTTGAGCTAGACCATCACCTCCAGGAAAGTCAGTGTGGATTTAGAGTTGGTCGAGGTACTTGAGCTAGACCATCACCTCCAGGAAAGTCAGTGTGGATTTAGAGTTGGTCGAGGTACTTGAGCTAGACCATCACCTCCAGGAAAGTCAGTATGGATTTAGAGTTGGTCGAGGTACTTTAGCTAGACCATCACCTCCAGGAAAGTCAGTGTGGATTTAGAGTTGGTCGAGGTACTTGAGCTAGACCATCACCTCCAGGAAAGTCAGTGTGGATTTAGAGTTGGTCGAGGAACTGTGGCCGTGATATTTGCAGCGCGTCAGGTACAAGAGAAATGTGGAGAGCATAACCGCCAGCTCTATATTACGTTCATTGACGTCACAAAAGCCTTTGATACGGTCAGCAGAGGTGGGCTATGACAGATCATGTCTAAATCCGCCTGTCCTAGCAATCTCGTAACAGTGATTAATATCTCCAGGAGGGCGTGCGTGCACGTGTACTTGACAGCGGCGAGACCTCTCCACCATTCGAGGTTTACAACGGTATGAAACAGGGATCTGTACTTGCTCTGACACGGCTCAGTATAATGTTTTCAGCCATGTGGACGGACGCCATTAAGAATACCAAGTATGACATACCAATGTAGTACCGCCCGGATAGTAGTCAGTTCAATCAAAGCAGACTGTAGGAGAAGACAAAGGTGATGCGCGACAGGATATGCGAGTTCTTGTCTGCGGATGACTGTGCTCTGAACAGTAGCTCAGAGCGGAATATACAGGAGAGTCTGGACCAGTTCTCTGCTGCTTGTGACAACTTTGACTTGACAATTAGCACAAAGAAAACCAAGGTCATGTTTTAACCGGTACCAGGCACATCGTGTAAACAGTTAGTAGTAAGAATGAAGGGACATGTATTATAAGTGGTAGAAAAATGTGTCTACCTTGTAAGCACACTGTCGAGATAAGTGACTATTGCGGATGAGCTGGCTAATAGAATAGCAAAGACCAGCACAGCTTTTGGCCGAATGCGATCAACAGTAACGGAACGTCGAGGAATCAGCATAATGACTAAGCTGAAAGTCTACCTGTGTCGTTATTGCCCTCATCCTGCTCTACGCATGTGAGAGCTAAGCTTTCTACATTGGTGATGTCAGGAGGCTAAATCATTTTCCCATGACCTATCTGAGACGCATACTGCATATTCGCTGGCAGGACCGTTTCACAGATACCGAAGAGCTGTCCAGAGACAACATGCAAAGAATTCATGCACTTCTGCAAAAATTCCAAATGAGATGTGCTGGCTAACTTGCTCGAATGTCAAACGAAAGATTTCCAAAGAGGTTCACGTATTTCGAACTGAGTGAAGGAGAACGATCACAAAGACGTCCAAAAAAGCGTTTCAAGGACAGTCTGAAGGAGTTCCTTAAGTGATGTCAAATTGACATTAACACCTGAGAGAACCTGGCTCAAAATCGCTTTACATGGAAGAGCGCTGTCACAGACGGCGTTGAACTCAGCGAAGGTCTCCGTATCCAGGCAGCTAAGGATAGACGTGCAATCAGGAAGTGAAGAGCAGAGACAACTGCTGACTATGTTAGCCAATCGTGTCACAGACTTTTCCATGT